>JAPDSC010044549.1:0-11219 GCA_026290005.1 Latrodectus geometricus
CAGTTCAGAGTAATCAGCTTGTAAGCACTGAAGAAAATCTCGAAATTAAGTGAGTACACCGACGATATCGATTAATGTTTACAAACTTCACGGTTACATCAAACACAGGTTTCTTATTCAATGCAGATTTACACAAACACATAATGTATAATACAATGTAGAAAATATTGTTCCCGGGATATTTTTGATTAAACAGTTCAAGAATATTAGATTTTTCCCTCCGCCATCATATATTTGGTGCTCCATCACATATTACAAATTGTTATAGATTATCAAAGCAAAAAGCCTTTTCTGAAATTCACAAAAAATATACTATCCTGTAGTAGTTCCCACACGCATGCCAGATCCTGTGTAATTTCAAAGTTCTCATGAACACCTCTTATAAATATTACTAATTGAGCAGTAGCATTTATGCTAGTGCTTTTATCCATAGCAATGGAGCAAATTTCAATCTGCCCAATCTTTAACTCTGATGTCAAACTTTTATCGATGGCTTCGATTCTAAAATTTACAGTTTTTTACGCAAGTTTACAGCCTGGAAACTATTTTGTCTGGACATAAAACATCACAAACTTAGAACATACATTGTTTAACGAACTCCTGCAGACTGCTATAGTTTTATTGATCACTGGTTAATCTATTACAACTGTAAAATATATTTCCAAGTCCATTCTTTGCTACGAGCACGGCACTCTTAACTACTTTACTTAGTACATATTATACGTTACTTACGCCAATTAGGGGTTGGAATATTTTACAAATATCTAAAAAACGATGTACTTTTAATAATTTTACCACTATTCACAATGATTTTATAAAAAAGAAATGGTTCCATGGAAAACCAATATTAGAACTCTAACCAAAAGAAAAGCCACTCACTGGATCTTAAAATGCAGAGTCTGCCAAATGTGAGATCTAATTCACATATATTGGGTTCTCATATGTCTGTTCTCATGTTATTTCCATTTGTCAGAAGAGGATGTATAGATTGTTATTTCGAAGTTTTTAACGAGTTTTGATTTTTAATTTTGGCATCAGTCTTAGGTTTGTTAGAAATTAAATTCAATTTCTTTGTGCTGTAAGTGAAAGCTATAATTGCACAATTTGATGATTTTCAAGTGTTGAGGATAATGGTAAACTATTTTTTTTTTTGCAAGATTGATGTTTATTTTAGGTTTTGTTTGTAAAGTAGAATACTATTAGATACCAAAAATTTTTATATTCTGTTTTTTACTATTTACCTTTCCAAGAAAATGTTATCTTATTACCTTTTCCAGAATTCACACAAGATTTGCAAAACGACGCATGTGAGTTAAAACAACTATCACTTTGAAAAAAGTGAAATGTCCATATCCAGATTATGTACATTTTTCACCTAGGACCAGTATTCCGACATGCCTATTAAGAATAAACATCTAACATTTAGAACACAAGAGAGGATCAAGAATTTATGAACAAGGTTGAATTTGGTTATATTTGTGTCTGAAAAAATAAGCCACATGTTGGGTGGGAAAAATTCTGCAATCCTTTTAAATGTTTATACGACATGATCAAGGAGTTTGTGCTGACAAAGTTCCATAAAATTTGATCCTTTTACATTTGTGATGTCTAGGTTAGAAAGAATACCGCGAGAATCGTTTAAAATTTTAGGTTTCCTCTGGAAATTCTACCAAATTTTTTTTCAAAGTTACTGATTATCAAAGCTTAGTTTGAATCTACTTGAATAAGATCTCTAGGTCTTTATATTTTTAACATTCCGCATGTTAGCAACAGATGTTAGTTACGTTCAGAAACCTAGTTTATTTTCTTATTGCACGTTTCCTAGCAGTCCGTCCTGTGCAAAAGGTTATTCTAGAATTGGTGGTCACATTAATGTGACTGGGACTATGTATATATTAGCTATTAAATATAAAATCTGATTACCTGAATATATTTACCCTGAAAAATTTATATGAATAATTTTAAATTTCATCAGTTTTCAAAAACAAAAGTTTATCAATTCAAGTTAGAACAAGTTAATATCAAAATTGTCATACAATCAAAATTCAATATAGAATTTTTTAATTCTATATTGAATTACTATTCTATAATGAATTCTATATTGAGTACTATTGAGTTCCTGGTGAAAAAATATGAAAACATTCTTAGTACAAATATTTCTGACACAGAAAATATTTATATTCTTGATTTATAGATCTGAACATTTTGTACAAGTGAATGTATGAAAGAAAAAATCGTTCGTAAATTAAAGTCATAGCTAAAAATCTGTAATATTCATTTTGTAATAATTTCATACAATTTTGAAATTAGACTTTTGATGTGAATGGATTAAATATAGAATCCCCATACACCATGAGCTAGCATGAATTGGTAATGAACTAAATGCACATGAATTTACCATTTACTAAACAACTAAACCTTATACGTTAAGGCTAAAGCAACCCTCACTATATTGTTACATTTTTTATGATATATAGAGAGATAATGCACTAAAATAAAAACTGTTTGGAATTTACCTGATGTTGGTTGCATAGTAGGAAGAAAAACGTCTTCAAATTCATCCTCACTCTCAGGAGGTGCAACTGTATCTGAAAGTTTTCAAAAGTTAAGGTCGAGAAAAATTAGTTATTCTCATGTTAACTGAGAATTTTCATTATACGCTTTCATATAATAGATAATATTTAAGATGGAAAATTATAAATTATGAATACCTTAATGTAAATTTTTCTTATGCATGAAATATGTATACTTGTTAGTTTATAGATCTGAACCTTTCATACAATTGAATGTAACATTCTTTCATAAATTAAAATCATCTATAAAAAATTTCTAATATTCATTCTTTAAAAAAATTCAAATTATGGGGGGTTAAAATTACGATTCTTGGTTTAAAATTTTGATTTTATTATCCCAAAATTAATGAAACTTATAACAAATCAAAAATTTCAAGTTGAAACATTTAAAAGAATAATTGAATTTTTTCTGTAATATTTCAAAACCAGAACGTTTTAACATAACAATGATCACTCACCCTTTGGCATTGCTTTTTCGAATAAAATACGTTTATATAGAATTGTTTCACCAGTAATTTGGTGTTTTTAGAAACATTTAATTTTAATCAAATATCATGAATATCAGTATTGCTATTTCATAAGCAATGACAGTCTATTCAATAGAGAATGATAGTCCTCTTTGCAATATTTAAAAGAGGCAGGTCTCGACCCGTTATTAAAGTTCACCAGCAACGAAAAGCTCTATTGTAAAATAGACACTCATGAAGATAATTTCCAACTATAAAGTTTAACGAAGCTATAACAAGGGAGAAATTGTCACCAAATCCAAGGAATGAAAATTTTTGGTTGCTGTATGAAAATAATTAATTTACTCGTTATTCAGCAGATAGTCACAGGCATTAGAAATCAATTACTTAATCAGCCTGTCACGTTTCTTTGCCATTAACTTTTCTCCCCAAGTACTTTTATCATTGAAATCACCAATGAGAATAAAAAAGGATCAGGAAGCTGATCCAATTTATTTAAATTTTGGGGAAGACGTCACAAGGCGATAAGTAAATGAAAGAAACAGTGATCAGAAAAGTAACATGTATCCCAAACTCCCTCAGCTTGTAATGTAGTACACAAAGGAAGCACTGTAGGAGATAAAAAGGTAAATCCCCTGAGGATTGGGTGAAGCATAAAAACATTTGTTGCAACAGAGAAAAATTTATTTCACAAATTAAAAATATTTTTAGTGCTTTACATCATGGACAAAATGTCATGAAACTAGATTTCGTTTGTATCACTCAAGGTCTCATTTTTTGCACACAAGAGCTAATTTTGTTGGATAAGGACTAATTGAGAATACTGAGATGACTCCTGCGAAATCAAATGACAAATCAAATTACGTAACTCATTCCCATAATTAATATAGTTGAAACCAACTGTAGAAATTTCATCGCAGGCTTAAAGATGAACTAATTGAATTGTAGTCAGTGAATTAAAAAAAACTCGATTTCATAGCATTTAAATATTATGAGTTTTGTAATATGGAACAATGGAAATATAACATATGACATTAAAGTTTTTATATATGTACTTTTAATACATAAAAACTATTTCAATGAGTAGCTATTTTTTTTAAATTCTTACACAAAATCAAATAACGTTAAATTTAATTTTTACTTATATCGACTTACCTTTTGGAATCTTTTCAGTTTTTCTTTTTTTAGCTGATTCCATGAAGTCCCTTCTTGCCTCTGACCTTCTTTTCCGCTCCACGCCTGAATATCAAAATATTAATAACTTTAAATGTAAATATTATGCATTAACTCTCATATTTCAGGAATTATACAAGTTAAAAATTACACAAGATATTTTCAGAAGAAAAGTTTCAATCTAAGATTTCATTACATTATATTCATGTAGGGATGAAAATATCCACTTTAATTTCCGCTTTGTCAGATATAACATTGATTTTAACCGAAATAATTTGTTATTTCTACGATGTTAGTATAAATCAAGTTATTCTGGCTTTAAGAGTCTCAAGCAATGTTCAACATTTCATACCAGTCAGGAAATTCTTATTTAAAGGTACAAATCTGGTTCTTTGAAAAGTTTCTAAACATAAAAGAAACATTGAATAATGTAAGAAATAATTTAGAGATCGAAAACTTTCTAATTCCTGTACTATCAAATTTTT
The DNA here is from genome assembly GCA_026290005.1 of Latrodectus geometricus. Taxonomy (NCBI): domain Eukaryota; kingdom Metazoa; phylum Arthropoda; class Arachnida; order Araneae; family Theridiidae; genus Latrodectus; species Latrodectus geometricus. The sequence continues at coordinate 4,699 of JAPDSC010044549.1, forward strand.
CTTAAGCAGTGATTGATAGCATTTAAGTTTTTCATCTTTGGCAGGTAAATTTTGAAACAAAGTTGTCAAAAAATATAACGAATGGAAGAGCTGATGGAAAATATGCAATGGATGTTAAAAATTAAAAATTAATATTTCAAATACTCAGGCCACCAACAGTAAAGGAACGAGGTTTTCAAGGTAAATAATTTAACAGTAAAATTTATATGAATGATAAAACGAAGTTATGTAAAAGTAAGGAAAAAACGCTTGCTACCACTTTTTCGATTTAAAAGAATGGGTACTCAAGATTTAGAGAAAACATGCAATCATGCTTTAATAATTATATATGTGACCTTTTTAGTAGATTCGTTGACCTCCATCACTGGGATCCAACTATGTCAGACAAGCTATTTGCACGATTCATTAAAGTGACAGTCGGTAGGATGCATGCAAATTGGGATGCTACAGGTTGATGCTGCTGGCTCCTTATTGTGTATGTTTGGTTTAGAAATAAATATCAAATAAAAGATTCTGTGTCCAGAAGACTTGTTCTAAGCCAACCATGAGCTACAACTGAAGAAAACTATTTTACAGTTTTCGGACCGAAGAAAAGTTTTTATGTCACAATTTGTTGTAGACCACTGTAGTTACAAGGAGAACAAACTAACATGGTACTAAGTAGTTTTTATTGTCCATTTCTCTAGGCAGGATGACCTGTTGTATCCCCTCGACAAAGAATCTTGGACAAAAAATTTTCCTGTAATAGAGACAATAGGGTTTTCTTATTTTCACAAACAAGTCCAGATTCATTAGAAAAAGCGAGTCATGACTTGTGCTGATCTGGAGGAAACAAAACAGCAGATACCAAAAACACAATACTCTGGAAAAACATTTACCACGGTGTTGAAATAACGATTTGGACAGGAATCTCACTCGATGGTCACATTGACCCTCACGTGTTCCAAGGAGGAACTGATTAGTGTTAGATATCGCGATGAGTTTCTTAATCACATGTCCGCCCATATGCAGTTGCAATTGGTAATATTTCCATTTTAATAATTATTCAATTTGGTACATCTTTGTGTTGCACGTTAAGAATATGTTGAGGGTCTAGATTTCGTGCGTACAAAACGCCTATCTTGATATCCAGACCTAAATATCAGAGCATTTGTGAAACTACAGAAGGGATGCAGCTTTAATTTCTCTAAAGCCTGCTAGAGTTGGAAATCAGTTCATATAGGACAAAGAAAGTTTAAATATTTTCTGTTAAAACTAATCAAGTTTACATGTGCTTAGGAAATTAACTAGCATAACACTTTCTTGAAGCTATTTCTTTTAATGCAATTGAGAAGGTTCTGTAAACTCGGTCATAAAAGAATTCATTACTTGAAATTATGTTATTACAGAATTCAAAATAGTGCAGTTATATCCCATTATGTCTCATTAATTTAAAACGAATTGCTTTTTATTAACATACAACAGTAAAGGTCAACAAGTCACCAAGGAATAGGTAAGGAATAGGTCAATAAGGTCAACAGAAAGAATACTATTGTTACGTTTAGAAAAACTTTTTAGAAACGAAATTCCAATTCTATATCAAACTTATTGAGCCTTTTCACAGATTAATCAATTTTTATTTCTGTAATCACAGGTAAAATTCTCCCTTTATTTTGGTTAGTCTCCATTTACTAACTAAAAGTTTGGTCTAAACAATTTTATCATTGGTTGATTTTATAGCAGCATATTATCGTATAAGGCAGCGTTTCCCCACCTTTTTTGGCCAAGGCACACTTGTCATGGGGAAAAAATCACGAGGCACACCACCATTAGAATATGTTAAAAAATTAACTCTGTGCCTATATTGAGTATAATAAAGTAATTCTCTTGAATAGGAATCAAATAAGCACAAAGAAAGTATTTTATAATTACTTTATTATGAAATATTAAGTAAACAGAATAGTGAAAAACAATAAAATACTTTCAGTGCGAAACCTGGGCCTGTTTGGCTGAACACAAAGCTGATATTCTGGCTGGAATCGAAGAAAGACACATGCGTAGCTCTTCGTCAACAGTTCTCAGTCTCTCTCTGTACTTGGTTTTCATAGCAATCATGCTTGAAAAGCTAATCTCACACAGATATGTAGTGGAAAAAGCGACTTTTCATATATCATCACAAATATGCGACTTTTCACTGGTCATGACTTTACAATGTTTACCATGCGCACAACATCATCCAGCCCATGAACTAAGGCTGATGGTAAAGTCTTGGCTACGAGGGCCTCACGGCACACCACGGTGCTTCAGACGGCACACTGGTGTGCCGCGGAACAGCGGTTGGGAACCACTGGTATAAGGCATCAAATCACAAACTCTTACTCATAAATAGAAAGTCTCCACGTCTTAGGTATCCACTTATGCACAAGTTGAGATATGTATATTAAGTTTGATACTAACTTTAATCCTACGACCTAGCTATGCTTTTTTGGTAAATTAAAGGGAAACTAGTTTATCCAGTCTTAGTTATAATGCCCAAATTGATTAATATATATCGAAAACGTTAAAGAGAAATTAAAGAAAAAATTTGCTGATAATTCAGTGCAACTTTTACATAAATTTTAACCCTTGAAATATTAATGATAAGTCATAGCTCACAATAACAAGAAAAAAAAATCATAATTTAATAGGACACTCAATGATAATAAATAAATTATTTTTCTTAAAAACAACTATGACTTTATTTGTTGTATGATTTTGACGCAATCCGATAGGGGAAATTTGTGAGTATAATTTTTCTTTTTGTTAAAAGCTTTTAAAATAGAAATTCAGAAAAATGTTACAATTTTTTTAAAGTACTTCAATTTTAAACTATGTTATTTCTAAATGATTTAAAATCTTTCACTTTTTTTGACTAATAGTTTCTTCTATAATTAATTTAAAATATTTATCAAATTTTATATTATTCAGAAATTCTTTCAATATTAATACACACAAAACTATTAAGTAAAAACTTCAGTTTAATTTTTCAGTTCTTATTAAAAATTTAAGTGAAAAAGGTTTATAATGCAAGACTTACTAGAAATGCTGCGGAAGACCCTGCGAAGACTGAATTTAGCCTTCCTTTTTTTGATGCTTTTCTCTGAAAAGAAAAATAAGAAAAATTTAAGTTTTCATTCAAGAAATTTTATGTCATTACTGTCAGTTTGTGAAAATTATTAGTTACTTGTTCAGGGTACAATATTTTTATTAAAACATTTAAAAACATTTTTAAAATTCTGAATAAGCTTAAAAGCATTATTAAAAAATATTCCTAATAGTTTCTAATCAAATGAAGTTTTAGAGAAACTAAAGTATTTAAATTAAGAGTTGTTTAATAAAGAATGTACTACTGTACTATTTTTATTTTATTTCAAAAAACTCATTTCAAATTAAATAAGGACTATGTAATCCATTTCTCGAAATTTCCCCCTCTGTACAAAGAAATACTTTTTCTGAAAAATAACTTTCAAGAGAAATGAGTATTTGTATGGACTTACAATTCATATTAGACATACAGTCATTTTATTTGTTTTGAATTTTTGTTACAATTGTTTTGAATAATTTTAATTTGATCAAAATCTAGTTTATAAAGAGGTCTTTGATAAATTCTAGGCTGCCACACCCAAGATCAGAGCCCAACTAAACTGTAGATATGAAATCCAGATCCCCAACCCTATTGCGCTGCCATTTATTGTATCTTCTAAAGGAATTCTCTGGAAAATTGGGTTTAAACTTAAATCTTGGCATAAAATATTTAGTCATTTAAAATGCTTAATCATAGTTTCAGTATTATCTTTTCCTACATTTTACAAATTTGATATTTATTTTTAAACTAAAAGGAAATTTGTGTACACATTTATGTAGCGTGTTGCTAATTATTATATAACGTATTCTAAAAAATTCGGAAGATAATTGAAATCTGCATGAATTAAAAAAATTTTAGTTAATATTTACAATATACCAGACAAATCATTAATCATATAACAATATATTCTTGTACTATCTCAAAACCTGATAATGATTTAATTTTTCAATTATTTTCAAATCTTTATAACTGCAACATTTAAATTGTGGAATAGTAAAATATACAAACGGAAATTTCTAATTACCAGAGAATTTGGATGAAAAACCAAAAATTATGTAGAATTAAGTTTACTTTTCATCTCTTAAAAATGTCATCTATTAAATTATTTACAACTATTAATACTTGTCAAATATTTAAAAGCAATCTTTCAATAAATTCATACAGTCATTCTCACAAAAATGTTTAAAAATGATATTTTCAATGCTTTATTTTGACTTATAGAAGTAATTAATAAATTTTTTGCCTCGAATAGAAGAAATTTATGTAAATTTAATGCGCAAAACTTTCTAGTTTAATTAAGCACGACTGTATAGTATTAAAAGTCCATATTTTTAAAACAAGAGAAACAATTTCATGTTCTGTCAATATTTGAGTTGTTTGATAAATTGAACAAATATGTAAATTGAAATTGCATATTCATATATTTTGCCAATCATTGATCAAAAATGATCTTCAATTCTGCAGATTACAATTTCTTCATACATAAAATTATAGTGGATACACTAAAAAAATCAATGATATGTTCGAAACAACATTGTAACCGTTTCTGTTTATATGTTAATTTCAAAATTTTTGCTTAAAGTAAAGAAACAATCCCTTAAAAAATCTGAGTAAATTTTTAATAAATTGGTCAATCAATATTTTCTTAATTTTTGTATTTACTATGCATAATCTCTAAAAACATAATTTCCAGTTCTTGGTGTATTTAAACTCACTTTTTTGTGGCTCTTTCACAGCCTTTTCTTCACCATCTAGACAAACGATAAGAAAAATAGAATTTAATAACAACAGAACTCTTAAAAATTAAAATATATATATATTTTAATTTTTTGATAAAATCAGTGAGATTCAAGAAACTTCCCGAAAGAGTTGGATTTGTGTCAATGATATAATTTTCGATCAAGTTTGTTCCAATAAAATATATCTTCTCAACTGTAGTCTTCGACATGCATTTTCGTATTATTTATTTTGAATAAAAAGACATCGTTCCATAATCTGCCGTGGTGTACAAAAAAATTTTTCTGCGAATAATCCAAAATCAATACTGTTACTAATGTGATGTCACAAAATAAAAATACACAGTATAAATTAAAAATAAGTTGTACACAGAAAAAATAAATTTAGTTGGATCACATTTGGATCCACCTCAAAATATGCAATTGGATAACAATTTTTTTTCCTTTATACTGAGCATGCTTTCTCTTTCACTTTGGATTAACATGTTTACTATTTAATTTGCTTTCTCTGTAGCTTTATCTTTAAAATATGCTGTGTAACTTATATGCTTTTGCTGCCACATGCCGATAAAAGAACTTTAATATTTTCAGAACAAAACAGTTCAGGACAACATGCGAAATGAGTGAAGTCAATAGCAACTGTAATATCTTACTGAGAAATTAGAAATTGAATCCGTTCTTGAACATAATTAAACAAAGCTGATAACTGAAATTCAATAGAAGTGAGGTACAATCTTATTTTATAAACCATAAACTGCGTTTCTTTCAAAACTTAATTGTAAGCTTTTCTTATAGAAAAAACTAACAAAATTTTGAACTATCTTGTGCAAAACAATCATCTGCATCAGAAATTACATATAATAGATCAGTCAAGAAGGTTATTTTCATTCATCCTCATGGACAAGCTCTAAGAAGTTCCAAAATTCAGTTTTCCAGAAAAAATGAAATGTGAGATTTTCATAACACTATTAATATTTTACTAATTGGCATAGAAACACAAATAAAATATTACTTTTACTATATTTATTACAAGTAATTTAATTTAGTAAATATATTGCAAAACAGAATATCATTTAATGAAGCACGAACTAAAATTCATTTATATTAAAATATCAGAAGATTGAATTGCTCTTCCTTTTAAAAAATGGTTATCTTGCACTTCATACAAAAATAAAAATGAATTTTGATTCATAATTTAAAGTTTTAAAAATAGGCCAGAAAAATTATATAATATTTATAAAGTATACATTACAACATCTTTTGTATATGCTTCTAAGCATATTCATATTTTCAGAAATTATCAATTTTTTCTCAATAAAGCTAATTTAATAAATATATTGCAAAACTTTGATTATAAGACTCCAGGTAAATGTTAGATTAATATGTTAGAAGAATGAAAAGATTTAGTTACTAGATAAATTTATATACTTATCAATTCAATGGTAATTTAAGAATTTAAAAAAGATTCACAAGTAAGGAAATTAGTTCAATATCTTATCTACTATTAATTGAAAATAAAAAAAAAAACTGCATGAAACCTAAGTCACTCCTAACAGCTTGAATTAAATAAATTTTATATTCTAGAAATTTGAACAAATCAAATATTGTAGCTTTTGTCTGAAATTTAGTTCCCCATCGCGTTCGTTTTGATTGCTATAAAATCACAAACATTAATATCTATT
>JAPDSC010044560.1:5136-27358 GCA_026290005.1 Latrodectus geometricus
CTCTTAATCTATAAGTTATCTCTTTCATTCAGTTAAATATTTTTTTCTATAAATATAACATAATATATTGAAATTCAGGAGCAAAAAGTAATTAGTATTTATAACCTGGAATTAATTTTAAATAAAATGTACTACAAATAAGTCAAAAAATAAAAATAAATATAAAAAATCTTTCAAATGACACAATAAGTAAAAGGATTTATTCTTGCCTGATAATCTTAAAACTTTGTAAATTGAAAAGTATCTCTTTTATGATAAAATTGAAAACTTCTCTGTAGATTAATATAAATTAATAACTAAAGTACTGCTTAAGAATTTTATTATAATGATTTTTTTCTCTGTATTCAGTATATTTATGTAATCTAAGAATTTATTTCGTATTTTATTAGAAATTATAATGTTTAGAAAACTGTTATACTGTAAACTCTGTTATACATAAAGATTTTTACATACATGCATAAATATTCAGTTATACAAATATACATAAATAACTATTTTCCTATTAAAATAAACATCTTTTGCTTTTACTGATAAAATATACCTCTAAATATTATTCTTAAGAACAAAATTCTAAATGCAAAGCGTACATAGTTTGTAATATTTTTAAATTCAAAATTTTAAAACTAACATAAGTTTTGCGTTAGCTGAAATGGTCTTTCAGACCTTAACATTGGGTTAAAAATATGTAATTTCATCTTATCTTCTTTAATAATAATTATGAAGTAATATATTCTCTTACTAGCCATCAGAACGTTTCATTGCCTAATTAAAACTTTTATGAATAGCTAAACAAAATTTTGTTTGAGTAAACCAGTATAAGTACACTTTCGTTAAAACGCATTATACAAGAATACTTAATGACATGTAGGAATTTTCAGAATGACCATTAACATTAAAGGAAACTGAGGGAAACTGTTTATAAGTACGATAAAATATAATATCCTAAGCATCAAGTGAAATAATAGTAGTCTCAATATCTTTATTAATCTATGACCGCCTATTCTCTTGAATACTTCAATGTTTATTTAGTATCATTAATTTCGCTAAGTGATTTTATTATGTTTAAAGTTCACAATTGTTTTGATCAAGAAAATAAATGAAGGTGTTGATATTATCTAATTAATGTATTTGCTTCCTTTTTAATTTATATATCCCTTGGGTAAGGTAATTTACTTTTATAATATCAAGTTTGTTTATTTGTTGAAATTTGGTGCTTAATATTTTTCACTTAAACATTATTTTTAGTATTTTGAGATAAATAATTTAAACTTTAAATTACCTATTTGATGATTTGTACAATGTCTAAGAAAATAATATTATGCTACCACACAAGATGTAATTTTAAAATTGCATCGATTAACAAATTGTACTTAAAATAATTTCTTATGTAATCCATTTCGTTTGCTTGGAAAAAAAATTAATTTTTTTTGAAAACACAAAATTTTGTTGACAGAGGTACTTACGTTTTCATAAGTATTTTGTAATAAAATATTATTTAAAATCTAATAGAACTTTTGATTCTAATGAATGGTAAAAAATATTTTTTGTTGACATTTTTAGAAAATATGTATTATAAAAAATATTTATACAAAAATTGTATTTATATGAATTTTTAACTACATAAATTGTGTGTTAATATTTTGTTTAGCAGCAATATATGATGTTTTAGAATGTTTGGAGTAATCTAAAAATTTGTACCAGAAATTTCTTTAAAGTTCTCACCATTATCCTTTAATATTATTAGATGAATTGAGAAAGAGAGAGAAAACATTTAAAATATTCTTTTTTTAATAGAAACACTAATGTATTTGCTGGAAAATAAATATAGTTCACAGAATACACATTGTCAATCATTTTCTATATGGAAACACATTAATTAATAATTCATTTTGCAGTTATAGAAATATAAAATTTATAATGCTTAAAGAGAAATAACAAAACAATAACAATTAATAATTTAAATTAAATACTTTAAATTTCACTGCTTTCTTAGCATTGTTATTTATTAGTATGTGCCATTTACATAAATAGAATTAATTTTCATCTAGTTTTCAACTATACATCATGATATCAAAATTATACAAATAGTTTATTAGGAACTGAATTTAAATTAACTAGGATAATATAATAAATATCACTAAAATTTGCTTAAAAATATTGTTATTAAAATTTAAAAAAGTTTATATTAAGCTAAGTAAAAAATACAGAAAAATTCGTATGCCAATACATATACATTTGATTTAAAAACCATATATATTATGTTATTAAAAAATTTAAAATGAATACTTTTTTCAACAATTAGCTTTACATTTTAATTTTTATGAAGAGTTTTTCATAAGGTTCTCATCCAAATTTGAAATGCACACAAAAGTTTGAACTAAATAGACTGGTATTAACCCCTTAAAGCACGAGTTTTTTTCGAAAAAATTTCCAAAAATTATCCATATTCCATCTATGTTAAAAGTTTAATTATAATTTAATATTAATATAGATGGCATATAATTTAGCCTATCTAGTTTTACTGGAACGGGTCTGAGACGGGCATTAGAAATAACAAAAGCGCCCGTCTGAGACAAGCATGTGGCAATGACGTTCACCCGTGTCAGACACGGGCAAATGCCTTAAGGGGTTAAATTTTAAATAAATACATACAATAATTAGTTATAAATACTATACAAATACAAAGATTATAAAGCCAATCTCTGAGGCTTATATTATTCGCTTATAATTTAAATTAGGAAATACAATTCATTAATAAATTTTACAACATATTATTATTAAATATGAATTAAAATATTCTAGCTTTTTAATTAATTCATAAAAACATCCATAATATTTTTTATTTATATTAATACTCTTAAATTAAAGTTTTTAATTGTCGTATAATATTACATAATGTTTAAACATAATAATTGTTAATGTTTAATATATTTCTGTAGTTAAAAATGGTTTGAATAATATAAAAAAATAGTTTAAATCTTAAAACATTTAAATGATTCATTTATTTTTATTTCAGAGTGTTATTTTCCATTTGGAGAGTCATCCGGATTATCCTCAGTTTGTTCAATGCGTGAGCTTTAATTTTTTTCCCACTGTTTACCACAAGATGGCGTACAATATATTTTGTCTCCTTGCACTCTACGGTGTTCCCCTGCTTATAATAATATTTTGTTATTCTCGCATTTTGTGGGAAATTTCAAGAAGATCAAGAGATAGTGATGGTAAGTGAGAATTTAATATGATAATTTTGTTCGATGCTGCTTTCAGAACTATTATTTATAAAATATAGCTTATATAACAGCCAGAATCAAACACAAAGTATGGGTAGTGTTAGTAGTATTAAACTCTATAACGGAAGATTTCTTGATAAATTTTCTTTATATTAATTTTATTTCAGAAAAAAAATCAAGTAGAATTTACTAAAATATATTATTTAAATACTAAGAAAATTTTTTTTTCTTTTTTACAAAATTAATACAAATAAAAATATTTAAAAAAATTGAAAACAAAATCTAAAAGAAAGGATTATGCATAGGCATATTCATTTAGTTATGTACATTTCACACGGTTTCACATTTCACTAGTTATATTTGGTAGTTCAAAAGCTATTAGAACAAGTGAGAGTGAGTAATGTTCATTTGATGACAAACAGTAAAATCAGATTAGAATAAATATGTTTAAGTAAAATTCGAACAACAAACAAAATTCAAGCTCAAATTGGGATTCAAATTCAAATTGGGATCAAGGAACTATGAAATCGATTGTTAGATCGCTAACTTTACAATTGGCACATCACAAGAGAGCTCAAAATCAAAATAAATTCTGGCTTTTATACAGCGGGCAGACATTGTTCCTAATTAATTTGATATTTTGATTAGGTGATAATTCTATAATGTATAAGTTTTTCATATTTTTTATAAGAATTCGCCTAAACTCTATTTTGATGATAAATACCAATTACTACTTAAAGAGTTTAGCTAGTTGGAATTACTTGTAAAAATAGTGGATGGTTGTTTGTATGTTTTGAAATTGAAAATTTCACGATTAATATTTTAGTATTTTGAGAAGAATGTTCCAAAATGGGATTTAATGCTGAAAAAAGTAATCAAATATTTCCTATTAAATTTTTAGCTACATAATTTTTAATATGGTACCAAGATATTTTGCTTAATATATGGAAATGGTTTTTCTTCTCTCTTCTTTATTAAATACTCAAAACTCTAGAGTAAATTTCATGATGCAAATTGTTAGGATAGAATAAAAACCGTACTGGGGAAAACAAGACAAAGTGTAAATCATATTTATAAAATAAATAAATAAAAATTTTTGTATGCCTTGAGAAATATGTTTTCTTTAATTTATATAAAAGAAAAAATTAACCGAATAACATTTTCATAGATCAATATGATAGCAATTACCCTCTTGCTGAGAAAGATCAGATGGTTTTATGAAATTTTCAACTGTTACTAGTGTCTACATGAGATATTGCGTCTTTATTTCTAAATGCTTGAAATTAATTAGTGAAACCATTGCATGACTACTAAAGTTTTGATTGTGTATTTATATTTTAATTCCTTAAGTGTTCAATAAAATCTATGTTACTTTAAATGAATTTACAATTAGGGAGCAAGCATAAAATTGGGATATTTATACAGAAATACAACGTAGTTTAACATACGAAATATTTTGTGCAATATTCGCAAGAAAGCATGTAAAAATCATAGCTGTCAAAATAAGTTTCAATTCCTATAAAACGAATATGACCATTTAGATTTATTTTAAAAGATATGTGATATTCTGTTTCATTTTTGAACAATTCCTTTTAACTATTTAATACTAATATATAATGTTTCAAATTAATGATTTTATAATTATATTTAATCTCAAAAAATTTAAGTTTTTAAATAATAACTTAAATGTTTTGACTGATGTTATTTAAGAATAAGATAATTCAAAATTTAATAAGATATGTTTCATGTATTTCTTTGTATCTTAGAAAGCTTGCACAGTTTGTAGAAATCGCATGTTCAGTTTTTATAAGTATTTTTGCGTGATTCATTCTTCAGAAAATTGTATTCTCCAATGAATGCATAAAATAACTCAACACACAATAAATAGAAAAATAAAAGTAATTAATTAATAAATTATAATGTTATTACAATAAATTTAATAAGGTTTCAGTTTCTTCTTTAGCAATTTTTTTTCTTTATTAGAATATGAACTCTATGTTTACGTAAATTATAATTTCTGTATCCTCATTGCATTAATAATCTTAGTTTGCATATAATTAGCATTATTTTGAAATTACTTCTTAAACACACAAACCTACCCTTATTAAACTATTTAATCATATCGCTCACTTAAAATAAAATTAGTGTTAAAATTATTTTGACAAGAATAGTTTTTACGAAAAAACTACATCTCACTCGATTCACCTCACATAAAAACATTTATGAACATATTAAAATAGTTTTAAAATATTATTAATTGACTTTGACAAATATAAGTTACCTTGAAGTATATTTAACGGTAAAGATTACGCAATCAATATTGTATTGCAAAATATAATTGCTTAAAATTTGTAAAAAAATACAAAAAAACATTCATTCCAATAAAAAATGCTTAAAATTTATTTCAATGCATTAAAATACTTCGTAAAATTTTAAAACTGAACTAGTTTAAATAAAAAAAAATGTTGAGAATGTTTTCTTCAAAATTTGAACCTTTATTTATTATGAGCTTTTGTTTCCATAATACGCCAGTTTATGAATATGAATTTTTCTTAATACAAATTTAATACTTCGTTTTGTATAAAATATATTTATGAACGATTATCGCTTAACATGAATTTCTAAGAAATTCTTTATTTCATACAAGTTAACTAGACATGTTAGAATTTAGTTACAAGATTTAGTAGAGCTTATTTATTAATCCTTTATAAATATCTACTATATATAAATATTAGTTTATTGGTAATAGAAACCATTTTTAATTTAAAAAGTTTAGAAATAATTAATTCAAAACACGTATCGTGGAATGTATGCATAAATTTGTTTTAAATAATTTGCAGAGAAGGAGTAATACTTTTACAGTTTCTCTTCTTTTAGATGATTTATCTCAAGAGCCTCGCTACCGAAGACGGCCCTGTTTGCGAAGATCTGATATTGCCCATATCGAAAGAGCTCGAGCTAGGACCTTGCGTATGACAATTATAATCGTATTGACATTCTTTTGGTGCTGGACTCCGTATGTAGTAATGGTATTGTGGTATCTTTTCGATCCAGTCTCTGCAGATAAAGTAGACACACGGATACAGTCCTCTTTATTCATGTTCGCAGTTTCCAATTCTTGTGTCAATCCGTTTGTCTATGGTAGCTACTTGCTCAACTTCAAACAAGTATTTAAGAGAATATTTTTCAGGAGCCCTACATCAAACATGGGTTCTATCAATCAAACTCAAATCACTACGCCTGCAAAGACTGGTGTTACATACCGATGTGCTGTTCAGACTCCGAGAACCATATCAGTTCATCTGAACATGAATGGAACTGGAACATATCCCATTCTCGTCGAAGATGAAAGAAGAGGTGGAGCTTGCTCTAATCTTAATAGGAATCACTTTAGCAACAGCTGCGGTAAACTTTTCTCAAGAACCTATTCTTTTGAATCAAAAACAGAAGCTATTATTCATAGCCTTGATCGCTAATATATCTATGTCTTATTAATAGTTGAGGTGCTATCATTGCATCAATCATTTTTATTTTTCATTCTAAATGTCTTTCTCAATACATTATATATATATATATATATATAACATCTTTTCACTAATTAGCTTCGCATGATTTGATATGTCTTATATAACATTTTAATTATTTGTTCACTGCAAATTTATTAAGATTTTAAACAATTTTAAATACTCAGAGGAGATTCCAGAAAATGTAAAACAAAAAATTGATGAAATTGTGTGTTTGTAAAATAAAATGTTTCTCTTTTAACTTGTGATATACAAAATATTTAAAAATCATTAAATAATTCTGATGATACTTATAAGAAGCATGATTTCTTTTTTGCTTATCATAAATAATTAGCAAAATTGTCTTTTTTTTTTCTTAATAGAAAATAATATCTTCCATATTTCAGAATTTACAATCACATAAATATGTAACTTTGGAAGTATGAGAGTTCATATTCTGAAGAACAAAATATGTTAAACAGTGAAATAAATTTCCCTTTGAGGTAATATTTGATTATTAGTACTTTATCTTTTAGTAATAATTTGAGTGGCAATATTTTAAACATTATGAGAAGATCAACAAATTAAATTGTCTTATCTGAAATTAGTAATAATTTTCCCCCAAATATCTTTAAACAAAAGTATTATGTAGTGTTTTACAAAATATACGATTTTATCACAAAAAAAAAAAAAAAAAAAAATCAAAAATATTTTTTTTGCACAAAAATGCAATAATTTAAATGCATGTAGTTTGTAATCGAAAATAATAGTGTGGATACATTTATGTAATTTTATTCAAAATAACTTTTTAATTAACCAGTTTCACAATGTCCAAATTTAAGGGAACTTATTTATATATAAATCAACAATATTGATTTCTTAAATAATTCCGTAAAATTTGTCGTTGTATAGTTAAATGTAATAGAAACCAGAGATTTTTAAGCAAAGGCATTTATAAAAAATATACTTACATACATATTTATAAGTAAACATGTATATGAATTTATTTGTAAATAAATATTTATGTATTTATAAAATTAAATTCTTAAAATGATTAAATGGTTTGATAGAAAAAATTCTTGTTTTAATATTTTATGCTTTTATTAATAAAAATTACATATTTGTACTTATAAAGTTATTTATATGTTCGAACTAACATTTACATTCAGTTGATGTTGATGCTTGCATTTGTTTGCCTAAAGTGAGGACAATACAGTTTTAGATTTTACAATACAGTTTTAGATTTTGAATTGTATGAAAAATTAAGACAATAACATGACATTTTGATGATATAAAATTGAAGATCTTATATCAACAAAATGAATCATGTTATATGTTCAAATATAATGGAAACCAGATGTCAAATTCATATGTCCATATGTTAAATTCAAATATTTTGTTAGACTATATATATTTTTTGCAATTAATTTTTTGGCTGCATTTATTACTAACTAATTTAGAAAAGTTTAATGTATTACAGTTTCTTAAAATAAATTAATAATTTTTATGTTAAAAAATTTGAATGCGTATTTCACATATTTCATTATGTTATGCTACTTTTTCTGGCATAATCTTGGCATCCATTGTGGATGTGGAGAATTATATGCATGGAAACATTTTCCGCTATTATATTTAATTAATCAGAAAAATATCTTCCTGCAGCAATCCTTGTCTCATTTTAAATTCTTGTTTCTTGGAATTTTTTTTAACCAGTTACTTTGAAAAGTATTTATTTTACAAAAAAATGCAAATATATGAATTTTAATATAATTTCCCTTTTAAATAAATTATATAAATATTAAAACTACGAAACCACTTCAAAGTTAAATATTTTTGAATTTTTAAATGTTTTTATGTAAGCTCTCAATTTTTCATTTACTCAAAATCGTAAACAGAAACAAATTATCCGATTGAAAAAAAAATCATTAATTTTTATATTTAATAAATATGAAGTTATTTTTTTTTCATTTATTCCCTACGTGTTGTTAGAAAAATATTTTTGAAAATAATTTTGAGCTTTATTTCCTAGTACGAACAAATAAATTATTTATATTAACTGAAATTCCTTTTAATCCACGTGTATATATGTATCCAAATAAACACATTTATAAATCTTAGGCATAAAATCTTTATTTGTTGTTATTTTTAATATTTAAGAAATATGTAACTATTTTGTAACTATATATAATCTCTAGATCAATGAGATACAATTATAACTTTTAATTATCACGTTATACTTGATTGAAATATATGTTTCATATTATTATGTTGGATATTTGCATTATATAACTGTAAATTGATTTTGTAAATATTTATGCGAAAACATAATTTTTGAATCTGTATTCCATGTACCTTATACTTAAGTGTGAATAAAAAATTATTGAAACATTGATTTTTAATTTAATTTTTTAAATACATTTTTTGTTTTGTTTAAATTATCAAAAAAATATGAAAGGTGTAATAATTTCGTATTTTTTACAAACAATATGTAACATTTAATTATAGCATAAATATTGAAATTCAATTCTGTTATGTTGAAATTATAAGCTATTAAAATTAGGTTTCTTAATGGTTGTTCTTAGTATGTTGATAAATTATATTAAAATGGCTTTTTCAGAAAGTTTTTTGCAATTTTAAACAAATTTAACATGTATTTAGAAAGTCAAAATTTTAGTCAAATAATCAAAACATATACTATTAGTTGCATCACTAACTTTTAAAATGTAACATTTCTTTTGAAAAATAATCAAATTTATTATTGTTGGACTATTTATTAAACTTAAAAAAGTATAAATATATTATTTTCAGTCAAAATGAATAAAATGCAGTTGCGATTTCAAAGTTGTAAGCTATTAGGAAAATTGTTTGGGGATATTTTAAAGAGATGTGTGTATATGGTATAGTAATAGTTAAATTATTCCACAGTTTAAGATAGTTCCAATTATACACTTTTTTCAACAGTTTATTCTTAAGTAAAATCTGAAGAGTTTCTCTGCTAAATTTTAATATTTATATCAAAAGACACTGCAATAATGTCAGACCACATGTATAAGTTCGTAAATATTTATTTCTGAAACATAAATTACCAAAGTTTAATGTAAAACATACATAACAGTTTAAAAAGAAAAGAAAGGAGAATAGTTTTCTAAAATATTTTGTAAATAAGGCAAAAAAAATGAATGGTAACATTTTAAATATGTAAAAAATGATTGGGTACAGAGAAATATTTTATAAAAAAAAAAAAAAAAAAAAAAAAAAAAAAAAAAATTTACTTGTAATTTTATTTTTCTGTGAGAGTAAATTTTTTTGTAACATTTCCTTGTAAACGAGCTAAATTTAGAAAGAAAATTTATGTGATAAAGGAGATATTTCCTCCGGCAACAAATGCATGTTCTTTCATTATAAGAAATTTTTTATTCCTTAAGTAAAGTAATCAAACTTTTCAAGAAAGATGGCTTTAATAACTAAATTTGAACCTCATTAATGGATGCATTTAATCTTTGTCTAAGTGGATTTAAGAACCACTCTGTAAATCTTAAAAAAATATAGAAAGTCACACTATTTTAAGCAGAACCTTTAAAAATTAGTAATTTAAAAAGGTGCAAATACTTTAATAAAATATGTAAATTGATGAGTCTGATTAAATTTTAAAAAAATGAAAATATAATCGAGCAAACTAAAAATATGGTGTTATGATAATTGTATGTATAAATATTTATTATTTGATAATTTTTAATAATAACTATTTTAACAATAATATGGAAAATTATAAAATATTGGACTAAGAATCAAAATTATTCAATAAAAATAAATATTAATATAATTATTATCATATGAAAAAATAGAAATTGATAAAATAATAGTTTAAACTTTCAAATTGAGTAAATAATTTTTTATATTATCATGTCACAGGAGAAGAACAAAAGAAATTTTGAAGGCATCATTTATTTCGAAAGTTATCATCGTGTCATAAAAGTACATAAAAACTTAACATAAAACAAAAGTTTTCGGACACTTTTTTCCGGAAACATAATTTTGCTTCACGAAAGAATGTACTAAACAAGAAAATATGCTTAAATATTGATGATGAAAATTTTCTAACACACATTTTCCTTTAAAAATAATGATAGATGATATTTTATATCCTTGAGTAATTCATTTAAATTCCGTTGTGTTTAGAGATATTATTGGCAACGAATATTTTTAAAACTCGCTTATTTCACAAAGATATTTTCTTCAATCAAATAACCAAGAAATATTCCCTTTTATTCTGTTCAAAAAATATCTTATAATGTTAACACTTTTTTAGCTAACATCAAAATGCTTTTTTCGTAAACGTTTTTCATATATTTTCATTTTACAATCAAACTGCAAGAAAATGCTTATAATTGATACTTTACCACAGAGAACATATTCTAAAAAAATATTTCAATACATTGAAAAACTGTAAGAAAAATCTGTAAAATAATATATTAGATATTTCGTAACATGTAAATGACTAATTTTGAAATAATTCTAAAATATGACGTCATGAAATGTAAAATAGGCAACATAAATAGTAAAAAGAATGTTTTAAGCAATTCTATTCTTAGATTTCAATAATGCTTTACAGTAAATTTATGCACTAAAAATATTCCGTAAACATCCATGCAATCAATTTTAGTTATCAAATTTCAAAAAGTACAAAATTTCAAAGCTAATTAAACCATTTTAGATACAATAAATGTATTCACAAAAATAATCTTAAAACTAAGCTTACCTTTTAAAAATTTTGTATTTAAAGCAAGGCATTAATCTAAACTTTCTTTTTATAAAGAATCATCAACATTGTTCAACATCAATCTTTTAACCAATTACGCTTAAAGAATTTGTTCATTGCCAAAATGATGATAAATAGGAATAAAAATATTAATCACTATCATACATATGCCATTTAAGTAATTGAATTGAACTTAGTTGTGATGCACAAATTATTCTAACGTTATTTTTGTATTTAGAATTTGTTCAGTTTACATACTTTAAAATCTAACAATCTTATCTTTTCTAGAAAACACTGATAATATACGTCAACACCTTAAGGTCGCGTAAGAAATTGTGAAAAGAAAAATTGAAGATTAATACCCCAGTGACTGCAAAATGTTGTTCCTATAATCATTACTTTAAATTTAGAGTATTTGTGCAGAACTTAAGCAAAACTGTTTTACTTTTAAGTAGTGTTCTAAAAGTATTTCAGTGAAGAAACTTTGGATAATTACTAATACTAAAAATAAGGATTCCATAGAATGCAGAAAGCAAAATTACACGAAACTATTTTTATTACGGTTTTTCACACGGAATTGATTAAATATCTTTAATGTAAATTCTCATTGATTATTACTGTCATCCACTTTAAAAATGTAAATATGAAATATTTAAAATTATAATGCTTTAATGTGGAGAATTGATATTTTTGTAATAGCGATAGGTATACCTTTATGAAAATAAAACTCTTAATAGAAGTGGCATTTAAATTTTGATATAAAAATATTTCTCTAAAAAGAGACTCTTGATAATCTCTTATTACATAGATTGAAATTTTATATAAGAGATTAAGAACAAAAACATAAAAAGTAATAAGACCAAGAAGCGCAAAATAAAAAAAAAAAAAATCTAAATATTTTAGGGTTGATTGAACATTTTTTTATTATCAATTTTTATTTATTGTTGTCATACACTCTAAAATTGTAAATATGAATAAAAAATGATACTGCTACTAAAAATGCTATAAAAAACTTTGTTTTTTTTCTTAAAAATTATGTAACCATCATTTCTATGCTTACATTTTTTTTGAGAAAAAATTAACTTTTTAATGTAAAATATTTAATATCTTACAAGTGATACTAAAATTTCGATTGAAAAGTAAATATTTGAAAATTTATATGAGTTCAAAAATACTTTTTTGATGGTAATTTGGAATAGTATGCCCAGGTATATAATTATGATGAAAAAAGATTGTGATAAAGTTAAAAGTCTTCCATAATTTTTCAATCTCGGATTAAAATTTTGAAATAAAAATTGATGTTGAAACATTTTGTAATTAAACACCTAGACATAACTAAAACTTGTATATTCTATAAGAATCATGATACAAAAAAAATTGTTCACAATACTTTTATTTTAAATAGTTTTACCAAAGGATTTACAAAAAGGATGTAATTAAAATTTGAAATGCAATTTACTTTTTACCTTGAAATTGAAGACGTTTTTTACAAAGTATATTATATTTTTTGTTTAAATATAATAAAAAAAGAACTTTTTAATAATAAAGAATAAAAAAGAACAAATTTCATTTAACTAATATTGTTGAGCAGTTAAAAATAAATCATATATATAATATATATTTATATATTAATATACACAGAGAGAGAAAGAAGATATGAAGAAAAAATATATGCATGCATGTTTTAAAACTTCTATAATTTAGTGTGTTCTACAACATTTAAGGTTAAAAAACAGTTAATCCTTAATCTTTATACAGAGGAAATTATTCATTACCAGAGAGATGCTTGAATGTGTTAATTTTGGAATTATTGTTAGCCAATAATATGTTTTTATATAACATTTGAACTGAACAAAATTTGCCATATATTTGAAATTAGTTATTACAATATACTAATAATTATAGTATTTGTATCTACCAAATAAGTAATGATAATATAAAATAGCAAACACACACTAAATTGAAATTTTTCATTTACTTTACTTTTTTGTATACTATATAGTTTCATATGATTAATCATAGTTATTAGATACTTCACATTGAAAAAAAATATTACTATGCTTTTAAATCATTATCATGAAATATATTCATAAAATTTTGGATTTCAGATTTTATATTACTTGGGATTTATATTTGTAAACACAGTAAATTGCTTAATATGAAACATATGGCTAAAATAAATGGTTGTAAATTTTTTCAATAATATCACTATTAAATATTATTATTATTTAGTTCTCCGAGATTTCTAATGATTACAATTTCATCTAAGGATTATAGGTCTAATTTCTTGAGTTTAGTTATATTTTTTCTAATTTTATTAAGATAATGTTTTTGTAAATTTTATTAAGATACTATTTTTAATTCCATCGCTTCCATAGAATCAAGTCTCTAAGAAGTGTTTGGTATATATACATATATATAAAAATTAAGTATTTGGATAATAATATTCTTTATTATTTCATACATGCTTACAGTATTTAATTTCTTTATGTACTATAAAAACACTGAAAGATGTAGAATTGTTTAAATGTTTAAGTGATTTTTACTGATATATTAATGTATTATTTAATAACATAATATTAAGAGCATATGAAATTAGACTACCTGAAATTAGCAATTTTCAGTAAATATTACTGATTGCATTTTGTTAATTTAACAACAATAAAGTTATTTAAAAATTACTTAACACTTTAAAAATGTTCCTGAATGAGAAATTTAAAGATATTTTTAATTTTTCAAATAAAATATGAAATATAAATGATCTAAGTTAATGTGTTTGTAACCATATTTATATATTACTGAAGAGAGATATTTCTAAACTTATTTTCAATATTCTTCATCATCATTTTACAATCATAATCAAATTACATAAGAAACTGTAACTTATATCCCTTTACTTAAGAAAGTTTTATTTAAGAATGAATTCGTGTTGACATTTTGCGTATGAAATTCTTTTGTAATATTTATCACAATTTTTATACAAGTATTATAAATTCTAGAAAAATGCAGTACTTATTTTTACCTTTTTATTCTCCAAAAATATTATGATTATAAAATATTCTAAAATAACATCTAATAAATGATGTAATATATTGAAGTGTTTCATTTTACTTAAAGTGTTAAGTATATTTTTTGGAGTTCAATAAATTATGTAGCCTTTCCTCGTTAAGAATATTCAATTTATTTAATAAATAATTTTATAGATATAATATTTTAATAATTTTTATGAACTTTGAGGGATAAAGAAAATAGGATAATTTAGGAACTAGTTAAGAATTACAAAAATATTTACGAAACTTTGCTTTTATTTCGTTTCTTTAAATAGGTTATACTTTTAATTTCAGTACTATATTAAATGTTTTAACATCTTTTTATTGTTGAATGTAACGTTTAGAAGAGAATATTCTAAGATTATAGTTTAAAATATTAAATAGCTTTATCAAAACTTCCCAGACAGTTGAAAATATTTGTCTTTTAAGGTAAGAAATTTAATAGTCTGTTAAAATTTTTAATATTTTCAAATACAAATGGAATTTTTATACATTTTCTTAAATGAATTTTGCTTTTAGATCCCATATACGTACAATTTAATTATTTTATAGAAGGAATTTAAGAAGCCACTCATGATATTTTTGTTTTCACAATATTTCGCCGAAGTTATTCGCGAAGCACTATAGTAAATAAAATAAATTATTCACTATAATAAATAATTTCCTTGCACACAATTTAAATTTAAATAAATAAAATTTTTAAAAAGTATGTCTCTAAAATTAAAGAACTTTTTATAGAATAATTTGTTTCTATGATTTTTGTTTGAGTCTCATAAATTCTGTTTGAAATTAAACAAAAGTTTTAAAAGATAATTTTAGTTATTAGAATTATCAAAATATTTAGTTTAAAAATATTAAAGAAGATACTCTGTTTTCAGTATTTAGTTTTTTTATACTTCATGTATTATTTTAAACAATTTATTACTGTTTGTAATAGTATATGTTTCTATTTCCTAATTTTTTTAATGAAATCAACTGTTAAATTATCCCATAAGTTTTTGAACTTTAACGATCTCTTTTAATACAATCCTCATAGTTCTAATAATTAACACTATAGTATATATCAAATATTTGCTCTAACAAATGCATATACATTAAAGCTCACAATATATAATAACAAGCATATGTTGCTTTAATATTATTACATTCTATTAGTGGAAAAACTCAAATATATAATATATTTAAGCAGTCTTAAAAATTTCTAATCATTAAGATTTATAAGCTAGATAATAAAGTTTTATTTAAAATTAAGTTATAATTAAATTTTATAATTATGTGTTTTATTTAAAAAATTCACTTTCTTAAAAGTTTCAATTAAAATATTAAACATAATAAAATGTATTTCATGCATTTATTAAACATGTTTGAATTTAATTAATATTTATAAGTTTTTTTTTAAATAAATATTTACAAGTTCTTTGGTTTAATGATAAATACACAAGAAATAAGTAGGAAATAATGCATGTATTTAAATAATACACTAATATATATATATATATAAATACAAATATAAAATACATGAATATATTTAAGTAATAAATTTTATTTAAAAAAAATTATTGTTTCTTAACTTACAAATACTTACAAACTTACATCTATGTTGAGTGCAATAACAATACTTAATCAACTTACAATTAAGCTGCATAATTATTAATGAAAATAACACATTTTTGTTTTTAGTTTTAAATAACGAAATTTTTAACTCTTCTATATTTGTAAAACAAAACAGTAAAAAAAAATTCAATTTTACATTATTTCAATACATATATTTCAATAAAATAATTTTAAATTTAATTATATTTTTCACTCATAGAGGAAGAAAAAGAAATTACATTTTCAATTGCATGAAACTCTACTGACGAAAATTCTGATCCTAATAAAATAGTCAGTTTAAAGATCAGAATAAACGTATTATTTCTTAAGATTTATGAATTAAAACATCTCTTCTTTTTTGCCCAAAATATTTTTTTAATTTTACAATTATTTTCATATAACTTTAAGCATACATATTAAGTGATAAAGTAGTACATTTAGCTAAGTTTTTTTTTTTTTTTTTTTTTTTTTTTTTTTTTTTTTTTTTTTTTTTTACATAGAAAATATTTTTTGAGCATTGCATAATTGAACACTAAAACTATTTTGAATATTTCCTTAGTTTATATGATACAGATAATTAGTTGGGTTTACGTTTGATTTAAATATATTTAACAATAAATGTAATTTTTAGATACTTTAAATATTCAAAAACTTTAGAATATTAAATTTTGTATTTATGTAAAAGGAATATATATTTGATTTAATTAATTAATTGACTAATTATAAAAATATTTTCTTCTGGTTCTATCTACGAAATAAAATGTTTATATTTGACTATCTTCCATTCATTATTTTTTTAATTTATAGATATCAACATTTTATGACTCCATTTTTATTTGCTTTCAAGCGATGATAATTTATCTTAATTTATTTGTATACATAAATATTTATTTATCTTTGTTTATTTTCCTGTAAAATTTTATCAGGGAGATAGATTACTGTGATAATTATTAATGAATAAATTATTGTATGTTTTCTTTAAAATGTAACGTAAGTAAACTTTTATAAAATGTAATGCATGATGAATACAAAAAGTAATCCATCATCAACAATCGTAACTAATTTATCAATTTATCACAATTTAAGATTCCAAATTTTGGTTTTTCACTATTTTTAGAATGATAGGCATAAAGTAGTATGTAGCGGAAATTTTGCTGCTGTATATGAATTTTTCTATTTTCTTATTAATTTCTTAATTATTATATCTCTTTATTTTTTTTACCACCACTAAAAAAAGAAGAACTAGTAAATTGAAGTTTTTGACATGCTTATCATTCATATTTTTTAAAAGTACCAAAAAGTTTATCATTGCAAGAAATATTTTGCATTTTTCTTTTAATGTTAGAAGTGAATAATTTGGATGCCCTCATTTCCTTCTTTCATTCACAAACTTTTCATCAAATACAATGCATTAAAATGATCACATAATGCTTATTTAGTTTATTTATTTCATAAATATATTGAAATATTTTTAAATGAATTATATTTAGAATATGAACAAAAAAATTATGTACTTTGGATTATTCCTAATATGATTACTTTTAAATGCATTACAAATGTTTTTATTTTAAGAGAAATCTTAAAACAAATGATCAAATTATTGCACTCAACATCGATGTCTATTTTTCAAAAATGCGTTGCTTATCAAAAATGCGTTGCTTGGTTATTATTTTAATGTTGAATAAGAATAATCTGATAGACTTTTAAATTGTGTACTTGAAGGTTCAGTAAATGTTTAATTTTATTACCAAATAGTAATAAAGAAATATGGAGCTGTATGTAAAAGAAAGTTACTTTAGATATAATTGTACTCCTACCTCAACATGCCAGAAAATATAGAAATAAATAGCATTAATTTAATATTTAATATTCATGATACTGTAATTGGATATGATATTTTTAGTAAAAACAACCTGATTTACTAAAGAAAAAAAAACCTTTAAATTTTTGCCACTTAGATTTTTTCAAGCAACATTAAGGATACTTCATAGATAGTTTTTGTATCCTTTTACAGTATAATTGGGTAAATTAAGTGTGGTTTTATTTACAATAATTGTTAAATAATTATTTTGATTCCTTGCAGTTTTATACTGTAAAGAATAATTTTAAGAATGAATTTATGTTCACACTACTTCAGAATAGAAATTTATTCCTGAATAAAAATTAAAACAACTTTACGTTAATCATAAAGCATAGAAAACTTTCTGCCTTTTAATATTAATAGATTCTTTTTTGACATGATTTCAAAAGTTCAAACCTATTTTTTTATATTTAAATTGTAAAAATTTCTTTTAAAGTTACACAATGGAAACTCTTTTGAAATACTTATTGTATCTCTAAAAAGCTGCAATCAAACTGAGTTCTTTCACGAAAATGAATCTATCAATCAAAGTCGAATTATGCATTCAAATATAGGAAATATCATTATTACAAAACATTGCAATTTATAGTATCATCCATTTCAATAAATAAATTTATATAATATAGAAACTATATAAAAACGTATATGATGCATGTTAAAATTGTAAAATTTACACTTAAATTTACTTACATACTTAAAGTAAAATTAAATGCTTTAAAATGTTATTAATATTGTTACACTTTTCCAGATGTAATATCAAATTTTTTAAAAAATGTATTCACAGAATTTGAGACTCAGGTAATTCATTGTACAAGAAGAAATGGAAAAACCTTCATTGTGAATTTATTTTTCAATTCATTTAAATATATATATTTAAAAGGAAATTGCTTTCTCAATGAGAAATCGAAATTGTTTTTCATGGAAAGTAATAGAGTTTTAATAAAATCTTAAATAGTTCAAAATGGAAGTACTTTATAACTTAGAATATTCCTAACTTACATTGAAAATATGTAAAATTTGGTTGGTGCTATATTTGATATTAATATTTAAAGTATGAAGGTACAACTTGATAAAAGTATAGTTCATAGAAGTTGACAAACAAGAATATATATAAATATCAAAGGAGAAATCGAATACATTTAATCACATTGCATTCCTTGAAAATCAATTTCCTTTTTCTTTCCAGAATGCGATCAGAATATGATTTCCCCTCTGCGTGTACTAGATACTTTTAAATTTTATGTTCCTAAATCTTATCCAGTATTTTATACTATGCTACTGGTAATGGAGCATGATGTCTAGCTTATGAAACATAACACACACACACATTCATATATATATATATATATATATATATATATATATATATATATATATATGCATCCAGGAGGTTCAGCCAAGGATGGCCACGTGCTACCACCAGTGATGATGACCCATATTTGTCATTATTTACACGAAGAAATAGAACCACAACTCGCGGAATTCAGATTCTCTCTAACTGCAATCCGGTTTTTATCCAGATAAACTGTGCGTATAATGCTTACCGAACATGGTTTGTATGTGAGATGATCAATCATTTGCACCCTGTTCACGTCGTGCAATAGTTGGGAACGGTTGTAAAGAGATCGTCAACATGTCATTTGGACGCGTAATCAATGGAGTGCTGTTCTTTATATGGATGAGTCCTGGTTTAACATCGAAAGGGATAGTAGGCGCATTCTCTTTTGTAGAGAACGTTGAACTCGTTTCCATTCATCTAATATACGTGAAAGTGATGCATAAGGATTTTGCAATATCTGTGTTTGGGATGGTATTTTTTTTGGATGGATTCACAGTATCTCCAAATAATTTCTCGTGGAAATAGTAATGTTCACATCTATAGATATGACATTCTGGTTGATTAGGAGCTATCATATGTCTGCGTAATGATTGAAGCTTTCGAGCTACAGGATTATAATGGGTGACCACATAGGGCCAATCATTGTGGATATTTGTTTTGAGTAGAAAACAATAGAAAGCATGCTGTGTCCAGATTGATTACCCAAACTTAATAAAATAGAACGTGTTTGATACATTCTATCACTGCTAGTAACTGCTTTCAATCTCCCAATTTGTGCCCTAGCCATGCTTTCCACTGCATTAGAAGAGCAATTACTCCCACTCTCTTCACAATTGAATATATAGGTATTTGTACATAGATTAATGTAAATTTTGAGTATATAATGGTATCTCATCAATATAGAAAACAGTGAAAAAGTTCTTGTTATAAAATTAAAATTAATAAGTAAATGACGTATGATTTATAAATTGCAGTTTAATATAAATAATTATTCAAATTGAAATTAATTTTTCTGCAATCTGAATGTTACAATTCATTTTTTAAATGCTTTGTACATTATTGTTTTATTTTTAAATAATTAGTAATCTCCTGTAAAAAAAATAAATAAATAAAAATAAAAATTATTATCAATTAAAGACGGGGATATTATACAGAATACTCTATGTCAATTTAGTTAATGCAAATAAAGTTGCAAATAACTTTATATTAACATCATTAGTCAAGCATCAAACAAACTAGTTAGTCATTAAAATGACTTTATAGAAAAAATACTTTCATGGTATGATTATGTAACTGTCTCTTAAAATGTATGTGGTAAAATAACACAGGCAATTTGATTGAACTGTTCTTATAATTTCATCATGCTTTTTAATTTTCTTAAACTCTTAACAAAATGATATTTTTTAACAAGTTATCAAATATCACAGTACAATTAATTGAAAATTGCACCATTTCAATGTACTTTTAAATTCTGTTCTGTTATCAAAACAGAAGGAGTTACAGAAGAGGTTTCATAAATAATTAAAGGGAATTATAATTGTGACGGTATTTACAAAGTTTGAAATTCTAGCTTCTATTCAAATATTATTCTAAAATATGTCGACATATTAAATTAATATTTAAATAATAATCCTAGATTAACTTTGCATATAAGTAAATATAACTGAATATTAAAATTAAAGAAAAATAAATTATTTATATAATTACTGATTCAGAAACGGAAAAACATATAAAACTGGTGGAAGGTATATAATAAAAGAAACGTACATATTAAAATAATTATAATAGTTTGAAAAATATTAAACATTTATTTTTAAAATTCTTCAAGTTAAGTTAATTTCAGTGTATCTCTAATTTTTTTTGCTCTTATTAATTATTAAATTATAAATTTAAACTTTTTTATCAATTGTTGTTTATCTGTGTCTATATATAAACAGTTTTATTAATTTACTTTAATAAAACTTAAATATCAATCACTGTTTGAACATATACAATATCTACGTGCTACACAGATATACAACATGTGGCTTGCAGAAGTAAATTAATAAAAACTTTGAATATTTATGGTATAAATCGCACAAGCAAACACCAGAAAACAGCAATCTGCGCCCCCCTCAAGCAGTTAAGCAAGCAGCTAAGTCATCTTAATCACTATTGTTATGTCATAATTATTGAATATATATTTTTAGCTTGTTTATGTATTTTTAATTTATACATATATTTTTAGTTAAATGCAATATCAATTTCTTTCTTAAGGTTTGAATATTAACAATACGGCTGTAAAAAGGGAGTTGGTGTTTCTAAGCTCAAGTAATGTCAATATCTTACATAACTAAATAAATTACAGAATAATTAAAAGCTTAATATTTTGTATTTAGGAAATTTTATTTATGACACATTGTTATTCATATTAAATAAAATTAAAATGGATTAAAATACATTAATTCTTATCTGCACAATTAATTTATGAAAGAAATAGCTCGAAATCATTAATGGTTGAGTTGTTATATATGAGAAACATATTCCTTACATTTTGATGCATAAATATATTATGGCAATATGATCATGTTAAAACATGTGGTGCAAGTTGGTATTATGAATGCTATAATCACATGCATTATCTGAGAAACCTTGAAGAAAATGATCAATAGTATTTACTTAGAGGAGAAGTTTCAAGTTGAATGCAAACATGGCAGAAGTTGCTACCCACTGAAACGTTTTGCTACTTTAAGTAAGCAGTTCTTACAGTATTAAATAGGTCTGAGTTACTGAAGTATGGAGGAAAATAAAAAATATCATTTCTTATATAGTTGATAAATTGTTACTTTCTGATTTATTGGTAAAGTTAGTATATATATATATATATATATATATATATATATATATA
>JAPDSC010044561.1:0-10856 GCA_026290005.1 Latrodectus geometricus
TAGATACATTATAATTATTAATAAAGTGTTGAATCTTGAAAAAAAAATTACATGCAGGAATTTTTTTACCAAGGCATGTTTATTTATAGTTGAAACACTAAATGTTTTTGATTTATTTGTTTTAATTTGAGTATTTGAGAATCATTTTACTTAGATTCATGTTAGAAAATGCATGAATTTCTAGTGATAATAAAGTTGGTATGAAATTTGAATAAAGCATTTATAATTTATTCATGTGAAGTACTTTATAAAGATTAGTTTATTATTCAACTATTTATCTAAATAACAACTGTTAATATTTTGCAAAATAATTTCTCATTTTTTATCAACTTTAAAATAGTTGTGCATGAAGTAATAAATATTTAGTAAATAATTTTAGAGTTTAAATAGTAGATATTTTAAATGATAGGGAAATTAATAAATTCTTATGATAAATAAATATTTTATCTATATACTAAGATATCTATTATTAACATTTGTTTTGGGAATTAAAAATATATCTAATTTTTTTAAATCATTTTCAAATTCAATTTATCTTTTACATCTTTTCTCATGCTCTTCTTTTTTGTAGTTTATAATTCAAGAAGAATATATGAATATGCCACAATCAATGATAGTTCTATAGCAGTTTCGGAGGAGATTGAACTACCTCCGATACCTGAAAGGCGACCTTTAAAAGAGCCTACTTTAGGGAAAAAGCTTGTAAATATGTTCAAACGACAGTCTCAGGCCACACATAAAGAAATTGCATATGACACATTATCTCAAATCACTCTTCAAACAACAATCAATAGCTCTAATGGTGCATCATCTTGTACTTTGACAAGTAATGATGTTGTTAATAACAGAGAAATAATTAAACCAGAAGAGCCCCTTGACTTACTTACTAACAGGTAAAAGAAATTAATCATACTATTAACCTAATAAATTGTTTTTCATCTTTAATAACAAACCTTTATGTATTTCAATAAATATTATGCCTTGAAATCTGAAGCAATTTATTTAAATAATAAATCTCTTTGAAAATTATTTACTTCAATTTCTATATTTAAGCAGAAGAATGCAAAATTTACTATCATTTCTTAAATGCTAAGGTACATGAAGAATTTATTGATTTTAATTAATTATTAAGTTATTTAATTTATTTATGAAAATCAAATTAAAAATAAAAGTTTTTGAGTAATTTTTTTATTGAAATGGAACTATATTCCATAAAATCTTTAACATTCACAATGTTGCTTTCTGACTTTCATACTTTATAAAAAAAATTAAAAATTGGTTGCTGAATTTTAAACTGTCTATTCTTTAACAAATACTGTGACATTATATTAAAATTAAATAAAATTATCTTTATTATATATATATATATATATATATATATATATAGTGTATTCCATTGCACAAAACTTTACATATAATTTAACTAAGTTTTTATATCAATTACATTGTTTATAATAGACAGAATTTCAAATCTAATAATATTTTTTTTAAACTTGTGATTAATTATCAATTAATGTATTTCAATTAAGGAATGTACAATGGCAGAGAACATTTATTACTTTCGGCCATTCTATTTACGTTAAGAATTTTAAAGATATAAAAATATAAAATAGTTATGACTACTCTATATAAAGATAATTTCATATCATTTTTCTTCTGTTTTGTAGAATTTTTATTTCTAAACCAAAAATCTGCTAAAAAGGGCACATATATTAAAAGAGTAACAATTTTTTTAATAATTTGTTAAACTAATGTAAATAAAATATTGGAAAATTCATTATACTTAAACAGTTATATTCCTTGGTAATTTACCGACTCGAATTTTTAATTTTAATACCAATTTACCCACTTGAAATCTCAAATCTTTCTACATTTTGAAATCATTAGTAGGCACTGTTGTGTCCTATTCATGATTTCAAAATGTAAGTTTTATTTAACATTTTATTTTTTAATCTTTTATGATATATATGATAAAACTAATATAAATTATTAGCTGATTGAAATTAGTTATTTCTCAAGTTAATTTTCATGCATGCAAAATGAAGACAATTCATTTGTAAATAATATAAAAGAAAATAGGGGTACTGGTACTTATTCTTATCACTTTTAATCAAATTTTAATTTATCATTCCTTTTAAATAAATATTTTGTGAAACAAAAATATATTTATCATTACACTGCTCATCTTTAATTTTTAAAGTAGATAATCAAGAACAAAAAAATAAATTATAAATTGTTGTGTGAAAATCAAACATATTTTTTAGAACTAAACTAGAACAACTCATTATAGGAAAAGTGTTTAACAAAATAAAGTATTTATTTTATTTAAATTAATTAAACTTTTTAAATAAAATAATAGTATAGTGTTAATTAAATAATTAATAATTTTATAAAAATTAGTTGAAACATGAGATAAAACTGCAAAATAACTCAGATATTTTGTGTAAATTTTTCTGGGATGATTATTCATTTAATCTTAATCTATAATATTATAATATGCTTTTTAATACTTCCAAGCTATTCAATTGTAATTTATATGTTATAAAATACAAAAAAATGTATCCATTCTATCTTAATAACAAAAATTTAAACTTTTGGTATTAATGTGCTACCCAAATTAAGACAATTAATATTTGCTTTGCTACAAATTCAAATATATGTCCATAATTGCAAACATATTAAAAAAATAAATGAATTATATTGTAAAACAAATTATTATGTGAATAATCAAAACTATAAATAACAGTTTGAAGTATCATTTAATATACATATCAGTGTCTTAATAGAAACATGTTCTTGTTTCTATATTGATCATTCACATTAGAAAATATTATGTTAAAATTATTTTAGGCAATAAAAATCTAAATTTATTGTTCATGACATAAATACGTGTAATTTTAAATAAATTATTTAATAAGTTTTTAGCTTTGGAAATTTCTTATCAAAATTACTGAATTTTAACATGAAATTAAATTTTGTTTAAGTCCAGACAAGCAGTACTATAATAAATATCTCATCTATAAAACCCATTAAGACATTGAATATGTGCTTATAATTCTAAAAGTATTTATTCTTTAAAAATCTGCATAATTAAAAAATAATAAAAAAATTAAAAATAATTATAAAATTATTCATTTAATTTGCAGCAAACCTGATTTTGATCAGCCTATAAATAGAGTGATAGGGGACAATCCATGGCTCATTGATAGAAAACAATTACTCTTTGATGCACCTCTTGGTCATGTAAGTAGTTTAAAAAATTCTTTATTCCATATCACAATAAAATCAATTTTTGTATTTTTCATATTTACCTTTAAAAAATAAGAGAATTCGATTTTCCAAAAATGAATATAGTAATGATAATTTTTGTAAATTCTATTTCATTCTTCTAACTAATACTATTCTATCAAAAAATTTATTATTAAAGAAATTTTCATTTTTTATTGTTAAATTTTTATACAACTTATAGCAATAGGAGCAGTTAATTGCATTGTTAACTGAGTACATATAAAGTAAATCAGGAAGTCTTCAAGTAAAAGTTTTTCAAAAATAAGTAAAATAATTATGAATATAATTTAATATGTTACGTTAAATAAAATGTTTTGAAATTAATATAGCATGGTACCTTTGTTATCTGTAGTATGAGAATAATCAATATAAAATAGGAAGAAAATATACAAGATTTATTACTTGATTTTATAAGGTAAACAATTTCTTTTAAATTATGCTGCTATAAAAACTTCATGTTATACAAAAATGAAAACTTTTAATTTGTTTAATAAAATACCTGTTTCAAATTTTCAAAACAAAGTTGTCCTTTTTATAAATCTCAGAATGAAAAAATCTATACTAATTTTGAATACAAATAAGACATACTTAAATTGAAATGTGTTAAAAGAAAGTTTTGAGTTTTTAAGAAAAGTTCAATCCATTCATTTTATTTTGACATAAATAATTTAAACTGGCCAAAAATTGCAAACACAGCTCCAAGTAGATATTTAAAATAATATTATTTTGCAGCACTACTTTTTGGTAATAAATATTCTTTCTAAAGATTGCATTACATTAAATATTTGTGAAAGTTTTCTTGTACAAAGTATTAAAAAATTGACAAATATTATAAAGTTTATTGCTTTAACTTTGAAATCAACAACATTTTCCAATGGATAGCTGTGTTATAATAAAAAGCATCATTTTGATAAATTTTTCAAAACTTGTATTATTTAATTATTAATTCAAGTTATTGCCTTGTTATTGATTTCTTGTAGTGCCAAGAGTAAATTTATTAAATTTATCTTACAGATGAACTAATTATATATATCATGTTCTAATTATGTTGATTTGAAAATCGTTACAATAATTGAATCTAGTATGATATATGTTTTTTGTGCAGTTGAAAAAATATAATATAATAAAATTGAAATTTAATGACTAAAAAGAATTAGAACAATGACGTTTTTTCAGCACATAAGTAATATAATTAATTTAATTCAATGAAAGAAAATAAAATTTTCGTTCTTCTTTATAATTTGGAGAAAATTATGGAAATACTCTAAAAATTTAAATTTACATTAATAATTATATAGATTACAATAACATACTTTACCTTTTAATAGCTAACATAAATATTGTATCTATTTATTTTTCACCTTTTTTTTTATTTAAAAAAATGATTATTCTATTAAATAAATTATTTATTTTCATATTTAAATAGAAATATTAATATGAGAAATTATTTTTATAAAATGCTTATAAATCATGTGTGTGGTAGATGATATCATAATTTTTTTATTAATTTATTTCAATGTAGTGTTTAATTTTTATTAACAAAAAATAGATTTTATTAATAGTACTTATTTCTGCATTAAAAATATTTTAAGCTATATTTAATGAGGTTTTACATTATTTGTTATAAAAATCATTAATGGCATTAACTATTTTGTGGAAATAAGTTGAAAGGAAAAAGATGACATGGATAAAATTACAAAGAAAGTTTACCTTGGATAAGTTATTATTGCTTCCATCTTACAGTCTTTAATTTTTAATCAAAATTTTATAAATAAGTGTTTAAATTGAGTAGATGTAATGCAAACTGAAACTTCTTCACATAAAGTTCTTCAAAAATGTTAAAAGTAACATATTTTATTTATATATTTTATAGTAATATATTTTATTAAAGTGTCTTAGAATTAAAATCAAATTGAAATCTATGTTCTGTGAATAATGAGCATTGAGAAGGAAGTCAAAGTAAGGTTTGAGATTTTCAATAGAATTTTATTAATGGAGATGAAAATCTGCCAAAATGATGCTGTAATAAAATTCCCCTGTTAATTGTTATAAGAATTCCTTTTTTCTTTTATTAATGGTATTTAAAATGTTTTAATGCACTATAAAAATATCTTTGCAATCAAAAACTCAATTTATCCTTACTATAAATCTCATGTTTAAAATTTTATGCATTTCAATTAGGAATAAAACTGCTTAAAATTTGCAAAATTCTGTAGAATATTTGGTAAGTTCTAAGGGAAATTTATTTTTGATTTTTTTATGAATTATTAAAATATGGGCTATACTATCATATTCTTAATTTATAATTTGATGCAAAAGTTTGGAACAATTAATCCATGTAGATATTTATTTTGTAAATATTTAACTGCAAAGCAAATATCATTTATTTCAATTTTTTGGTTTATCATTTCTAACATTTTTTGTCAGAAGCCAGTATATTTTTCAAATTTTGTTGTGCATGATTTTCCAACTAAAAATTTCTTTATATCTATTAAATGATCAAATGGCAGACTATTTCTAATGTAGAACTTATGTAAAAAGGGAAACAAAAAAATTTCATATACTATGTTTTCTTATTTGAACTTTTAATAGCATTTCATTGCCACCCTAGTGGTCAGTATCAATGTGCCTGATTGCAGATAGGGAAGTCCTGGGTTCGAATCCCAGCTCAGAAATGAATGTACTTTCTCTTTCTCTCTCTCCTGTCTTTGTCCTTTCCTTTTATAAATGGTTGCCTATCTTATAAACAGGTACCTACAGCATGTGTGTAATGAGGAAGTAGGACTCCACACCAAATTATGGTTCATTTGTAAAAGTAGAGCAGCGCTCCCCATATTGCCAACCTGGCTATATATATATATATCATTTCATTTCATTTGTTAAACATTTTAAGCAATGAAAATATTCTTTCTGAAAGTCATGTTCTTTAAAGTTTTTATCAGAAAAAATATTTTCTCAAAATCCATTGTTTTGAATTTTTGTGATTTTTCATGTGACTTTTTAAATTAAAATTAAAATCATCAAAAACTTATCTGTTGTATTTTCATTACTTATAATAAAAATGTGTTTATGTCTCAAGTATTAAGGTTTTAAATATATTCTAGTGTTTATCAATTGCTTGTGTCTATATAAAGAAATTTGCTTGTTTTTTAGAAATTAATATTTAGTTAATATCTTTTGTATTTAAATGTTTTGTCTAAAATTATAGATTTTGTATTAAAAAGATTTTTTTAAGATTATCTCACTTTTCAAAGACTCAAAGTTAGGAATCAAACTAATTTCATTTGACGTTAAAATAAGTTTTGTTGAAATTTCTCTGTGTGTGTTGCATGCAATGATAGTTAACATTTTATTTACATATTCTTTCTAAGCTATATATTATTACCTTAATCGATTCCTTT
Source organism: Latrodectus geometricus (assembly GCA_026290005.1). NCBI lineage: Eukaryota > Metazoa > Arthropoda > Arachnida > Araneae > Theridiidae > Latrodectus > Latrodectus geometricus. The sequence continues at coordinate 6,690 of JAPDSC010044561.1, forward strand.
CTATATGTGTAAGGAGATGTCTTATTTCTTATTAATTATGTCTTATTTCTTTACACGCATTTGAATATTCTTTCTAAGCCATGTGTTATTATTTTTTATCAATAGGGTTTTTATGGAAATGTTCAAAAGGCCATATTAACTAGAGATGATGATGATGTTGGTATAGAAGTTGCTGTTAAACAGATCAGAAGTACAGCTGATGGTGGATTCAGTCGCAAAGACTTCATACGAGAAATTGATATTTTGAAAAGTTTATGCCATAAAAATATTGTCAAGATAATTGGACTTGTTGAAGGTATGAATAAATTTTTATCCTAAAATTAATCAATATAATTTATTTATAAATCTACTTTTATATATTTCTAGTGTATAAACATGTGAATATTTATTTCATGGAATATCTCATATAAAAGATATATATTTATAAGAATCTTATATATAAGAATTTCTTTATGTGCAAATAATTTTGAAATTTCAAAAAATTAAAGTTTATGTGTTATAGGACATAATGTGATTATATACTTCAACATTAAATATTTTTTCTTATGTTTTTTACAAGTTACAATTTGTGGAATAAAATTATATAAAGTAATTAGTATTATAGCTACTAACTTTTTTAAAGAAATTTAGAAGAAACTAACCTCCAATCTAAATTTTTAATTTAATCTGTCTGTATTGTTCCATCAACTGTAACAAAAATACAATGCCTTACCACTGACAATAAATTTTTTATTAAAAAATTTAAATTAAAGATATTAATCAAAAATGAACTCATAAACATTAGAAAATAAAATAAAGCTTTTTTCTTATGATGATTGTGAAAAAAATTTTTATGCATGTTTTAATAAAATGTGAGGGATATTTATCATGTATTCCTAGCATACTTTTCACTATTTAAAAATAGTCTCTTCAATGAAACTCAAATATTATTTTCATGAAGTGTAATAACTACAAAAATATTAATGCTATAAGCATTATCAATGTGAGACACTTAAAAGTGATTTCTCTGATCTAAGAATCAGGAATTGTCCAATAAGGCATACGCTTATTAATCAAATGGAACATTTTTGTAGCGTTTGCATTTTTCATGATAATCAAAATTTTAATATTCACTAATTGAGGAAAACAATAAAATTATTTAAGGTGAAGACAATTTCAGGGCTCGGAGTTGTCCTGATATTCCTGAAATTCCTGTTTTTTTAAAAAACGTCCTGAAATGTCCTTATTTTTCAAAATAAATCCTGAAATTCCTTAATTTTTTATTACATTCCTTTGAAAGTTTAATTTCAATTAATAATTTTATATTTTTCAGTTGTAAATTTTTCTTTCAGTGGAATATATTTTTGCTTTCTATGCAAAAAGAAAGAGAAAATTTTCCTCATTTTTTGTTCTCTTTCAAACCGGGAAAAGGGTTGCCATACATTCGTCTCCGTCTCGTTTTCAGCCATTGCTCACGCATGTCTGACGTCAAAAAAATTTTGGTTTGAGTTTACCATTAAATTCTATTTTCTACATTTACAGACAAAGATTCTGGTTTTAGTAGTGCACAACTATTTACAATGATTGCGAAATTGTGAGAATTATTGGCCTATGTTTATGCGCATGCGTGAAATGCTTATCGCGCCATTTTAAAAGATTTTGATGGGTGTTTTGAAGAATGTTTATTAGCAAACTCAGAATTTTATTTTTTGAAAACAATTAATTTTCTTTTAAAAGTGCCAAGGAAAACGAAATTTTCCGACAAATGGTTGGCACTGCAAGATGGGAATAAATGCCTGATCAAGACATGGTGCCGAAGTGTTGACGATGTTCATCCTGCGGAGTGCTTCAAATGCAAAAGTAAATTCAGTGTTTCAAATATGAGTTTTAGACAAATGCTTGCTCATGCAGATGGATTAAAACACAAAAAAGCTGTGAACTGTTACAAGAAACAAACACTATTTACTGTCAAGTCATCAACTTCATCTGAATCCTTGACATCGACTGTAATAGTGAATAACAAATCATGGCTTCCCAAAACTACATTAGAGAAAACCATTAAAACTGAAATCATTTTAGTTTTGGTGGCAATAAAAAACAATTATTCTTTTTCATCTTTGAATGATTTAGCTAACATTTACAGAGAAATTTTTGATGATTCCTCCATAGCAAAAAATCTCAAATTATCTGACAAAAAAGTCAGGTATATGATTAATTTTGGATTAGGTCCGTATTTCAAAACTCTTTTGTTTCAGGATATCGGCACTTCATATTTTGTTTTACTTTTTGATGAAGCTACTACAAAAAAAATAAACAGTTGGATATTTACATCTCATATTGGTCTGATAAACAATGTAAAAATGTCATTTGTTACATCGAATCACATTTTTAGGGCATGCTGAAGCCAATAAAATTGTAAAAATTTTATTAAGTTTTATTCAAAATAATGGTTTGAATTTAGAAAAATTAATGCAGTTGTCAATGGATGGACCAAGAGTTGATTTAGCTGTTTCAAAGCAAATAAATAGTGAACTGAGTAAGCAAAGTTTACCAGTACTAATTGATTTGGGTACATGTTGCTTACACATAATCCATGGAGCACTGCGTAAGGGTTTTGATAAAATTGATTGTAATATTGATGGATTTGCTAGAGATATTCATCAATTTTTCAAGTCCTGCAAGAATGGAAGATTATCATTCCTTACAGTTAGAAATAGTGGAAGAAAATTTAGCTAGACATAGTTTCCTTTGTTATGTTGAAAGCTGTTGGTTCACTTTGGGGTCAGTTTGTCAGAGAATCGTTGAGCAATATGATGTTCTAAAGGAATATTTCATTGTTAAAGTAACTAAGTCGAAATCTTTTCTTTCTGATAGACATCTATGGATTATAAAACATTGTAAAGACCTTAAAACTCTGGCACATCTGCATTTTGCTCCTTTTTTTTTTTTAAAACTTTTGAACTGTATTTATTTCTAATGCAAAAAGTCGAACCTTTAGTACATGTGATGTACAGTAAGTTAAATGAACTTGTTTGAAATAGTATGCTTAAATTTTTAAACTCAGAAGAAATCTATAAAAAAATGGAGTAATGTTGCTAGAAATTAACTTTGATCCAGGAAAAAATTGGTTAAATTTAAACGAGATTGAAATAGGTCATGGTGCAACAGCAATACGGGAAGAGCTTACAGATAAAACAACGTTTCTACAAAGTGTCAGAAGCTGCTACATCGCAACTTCAAAGCACTTTCTTCAAAAACTTCCTATATCAAATCTTTTGCTCAAAAATCTCCAGTGTTTGTCTCCTTATAATAGAAAAAAAAAGAAAGAAAGAGTCTAGGAGTTCATTTATTAGATTAATTCAACATATTCCTTATGTGAATAAAACTTTTTCAGATTTTGTTAAGATGAATGAAGAGTGTACTCTTTACATGTGTGAAGACGTGACTTTGATTGTGAATGATTATGATAATGATCAAAATATCTGTAAATAATGGAATGCGATTTTCAATATAAAAGATGCTGGTAGTTATATTAAATATCCTACTCTTTCTAGAGTTGTTAAAGCATGTCTGTCATTATTGAATATAAACTCCCTACCAGAAAGAGGTTTTTCAACTAACAATTCTGTTGTGACAAAGGAGAGAACTTCTTTATCGGAATTAACAGTTCAAAGTTTACGGATTTGTCATGATGTTATTTGAATGCATGGCAATTCTATTTCCTCCATTCAATATACCAAATAAATGATGCATTATAATCAGAAATCTCATGCAGAACATGCATCATATATGGAAAAATCAAAAGATGCAACACAATTAGAGAAGAAAAGGAAGGATGAGGAAGATATAGAAGCTACTTGTGAAAAAAAAGTTTAAACAATCGCACCTGTTAAAAAAAATTAATGAACTTGAGAAAGAAAAGAAAAATTTGCTTGATAATCAGTGTGTAGCTCAAAAACTTTTAGATGATGCAACTAAAAAAATAGCATGTGCTATTAATGATGATAATATGAGTGATGTGAAAGTTGGACATATGATGCTGTCTGCTGAGAATGCAGAGATTGCATTTGTGAATGATAAGTTAAAAAAAGTGTAGTATTAAATTATCAGAATTAAATGCTAATGCATCCATTTCAAAATTAACATTATTCAATTATACATAAATTAACTGTTAATTTAAAGCATTTA
>JAPDSC010044561.1:15856-31427 GCA_026290005.1 Latrodectus geometricus
TTTATTATTTTGTATCTTATTGAATAAAATTAGATAATATATCAAAATATTTTTAAAAATTATGAAATAGCAAGAAGGAAAGAATTTAAATTTGTAACTTTGAGTAAATTTTCTGTTGAGAGTAGTAGAAACGCTTCTTTATTTTCTAAATTCTTAATGTTTTTTTATATATCAAAAATATATTTCAACTTGAATAAATTGATAAATTCGTGGTTATATTACTTTTAATACACAGAAAATAATACACATATAACTAGATTATTTTTTTGAATATTTTTGATTACAATTCAATTTGAATTTAGAAATCTTTGTGGTTGTACTTGAAATTCTGCTTGTAATTATGGACTTGGATTCCATGCATAAACTTTCATAAAATATTCAATTATGCTTTTTTCTATTAGGGAATGCAGTATTTGGAAAGTCAAAAAATAGTTCATAGGGATCTTGCTGCTCGAAATGTCCTTGTTGCTTCTAGTGATTATGTTAAGATCAGTGATTTTGGACTTGCTCATATTACTGAAAATCATTACTATAGGATGCAAACTTCTCGACATCTACCAATAAGATGGTATGTAAATATATGCAGTGATAATTCATTTATATAAATGTTTAAATAAAATTATAGTAAAAATAATAACAAAGAATCATATTTAATTTATTTGCATATCATTTTTATAGGTATGCCATTGAAAGTGTCCTACAATACAAGTTTTCTCACAAATCTGATGTTTGGAGTTTTGGTGTTACTTTATGGGAAATGTTCACATTAGGTAAAAATCCTGATTTAAAAGATGACAGAGGAAACATTGTTGAAGATATAGACATAAGTAAAGTTTTGACTGAAGGCAAACGTTTGGAATATCCTGAAAACTGTCCTGCTGAAATTTATAGTCTCATGAAAACATGTTGGTTGGCAGATTCTCATGCACGTCCGTCTTTTTCAGAAATAATTGTTATTCTTGAAAATCTTAAAAAAGAATTGTTTTCAAATTATTTTGATGAAAATGGTGCATATGTTTTGGAGGACTTGTATTAATATGTATATTTTTGTATAGGGAAATCTGATTTACAGTTTTCTGAGTAACACTGATGTGAATTACTGATTGCATAATATTTTAATACAAATATACTATGAATCCGTCACATTTGAATGTCCGTACTATTTTGTTAAGAAAAGTTTAAAATTACAGATATAACCTGAAACATAGCTACACTATATTCTTGAAATAAATTACACTGTTAGATTATAAGCTTTTCCACAAAAAAGCTATGAAACAGTAGCACTATTTTACCATGTGTTTTAAAGGATTTATAAGTTTTTAATGACAACTCTTAAAAATATTGTAATTATGCAGAAAGCATGTATTTTGCTTAATAACTGCTTAATATAGTCTAATACAGTTTTTATAAAAATATAATAAAATCAATTATTCAAATAATTTCTTTTTAACATAAATTCCAATTTTTTTTTTTTTTTGAATCTTTAAATTGTCTTTTTTTACTAATAAAATTCTTTAAAAAGATTTTTAAAAAGAACTTGTGTTTGGAGAATTGTCAATAATTTATATGGAAATTTGTGACCCCATTTGAACATTTAATTTTTTAACAAATAAGTTTAAAATGGCTTACATTGTTAAATAAAAATTAATTTATAAACCGGACAACAAAAAGGAATGACATTATCTTAAGTGCATGCATCATTACATTGAAAAGATTTCAAACTAATTGTATGTGCTTAACTATTTTCTATAGATGTAAATTATCAATTGAACATAAAATTTTAAAATAAAATAATTTTTAATTTGTCACTTATGCTCACATTAATGTATATAGCTAAACATTACATTTTTAAGTTTTACATTGGGATCAATATAAGATAAGAATCTGGAAAGTTAATTATATATGATTTTTATATTCTTTTCATTTTTCATTTTAAATTTAAACTACTTCTGTTTTCTATCTACATTGTAAATATTGCTAAAATGTAAAACAAATGAAAGCAAATTATTATTTTTTTTTTAGTTAAGTGTATGTATTCAAGTCATTATAAGTATCTTTAATGATAAATGATCACCTCTTAGTATTATGTCTAAAAATATTAAATACTTATTTATCATAAAAGGAAAATTGTTTTAAGGAAATATGTTTTACAAAACCTTTATCACAGTGCTGTTAAAATGTATGTTATAAATGTTATTAAATCATGTTAAAGTAATTAATGTTAAATTATCATCATTATTATAAATTGCCATATCTACTATTGTTAATTGGAGTTTAGAATTTGTGATGTTTGAGTAAAAATTAGCATTTTAGAAATAAATATATCTTTTTATAATCTGCATTTATTGCTGTAGTTCAAAAACTGTTATGGTAGTGTTTACTGAGTGTATATAAAGACCTGTCCTTTTGTTTAATGAGCAAAAATGTGGGCCACACAAAAAAAAAAAGTTTTGAAACAAAAAATAAAGAATTTCTATGGGTTCTTCACTATTTTATATTTAATATTTCACTTGTTGTATGAACAAGTATTTCTTGTTTAAGTGTGAGAAAAATATTTTAAAATACCATGCATTTTGTTAAGTGAATTTTATAAAATAATTTATTAAAATGTTTATAATAATTTATGTCATAATTTAATTTTTCTTGTCAATGGTCCAGTGAGTGAATTTAATAGCAAAAAGAAGTTAAGAAATTAATAATTTTGTGTACATTTACTTAACTATTAATTCTAGTTTGAGCAAATTAAAAATGATTGGTTTTTAATCTGCATATTTTAAATTTGAATAATAAATTAATTATTTCCATTTAAACACTTAAAATCGAAAATAAAATTAAAATATTCATTTTAATTTTATTTTCGATGTATGTACATTTATTCATACGAAAATAATGATTAAAAAATTATGACCTTTTTTAACAGCACTATAATTACATAGCATTGTCTCTTCATATTCTATATTAGATTATCCAAATTTTACTTTAAGTTGTTTGGGTGTTCTTTTTCAGATATAATCATGCCCAACAGTATTTCTAAAGCATTCTGTTCATTTTGTATGGAATTTTTTGAGAAGAAAAATAAAACATTAAGTTCATTATTGTGAACTTTTTCTTTCTTACAAGCTCTTCAGTAGTGCAAATCTGTCAAATTCTCAGAAATGATCTATCATTGTCTCAGGATTGAAATTCATTTTAATTGCACTTCAGAAAAAATGACTATAAATATCATTTTCTTTCTCAGTCAGTCATTTATTGTAATTCTTTCCTAATTTAATACTTCAGAGTTATCGCTAAAGATTCTTATTCATTAATGTATATGGGGGAAAATTTCTTAGTTCTCTCCAGTACTGCCAACAATACTATTTGAGGCATTGAAATAATTCCAAGCAAATACAGAACTTTTGTAAATTCAAAATGTACTTGGTTGCTTATTGTTGAAATTATTGTTCTTGTCACATGCTTCTGAAGCCAATTTTCTAATTATTTACTAATCTAGTTTAGTTTTTCAAAACAGTACATGCATGCAAGAAGAATTAAAAAATGTTAGTTTTTTTAAAGTCACCTAAATATTTTCTTGGCAATATTTTAGGTAAGAACTAACTTGAACTTACAGAAAATTGTTCCTATCGCAACTTTTTATCATGATATTCCATTAATAGATTCAATATTCATTGCATGCCTTTGAGACACTTGTAATTTCATCTTTTTGATATTTGTTGATGAATCAATTTTATGCTAATTTTCTTTTATATAGTATTTGTGACATATAATAATAACTATGAATATATAATGAATAGAATAAATGCTATTCATTGGTGTTGTTGATTAAATCTTAAGAGTTATATAAATCTTAAAAGTTGCTTTGAGTATCTGAACATAATTAGTGATATTTTATTTGTAAATTTTTATAACTCATAATAAATTCTGAGATTGAAAATGTTTAAAGATTAATAGAGAACTCCTGATACAAAAGGAAAGTTTTTCTGTAAAATATTTATTTTAAATCTTTTCAGGTTGGGATGAGGGATTTTATTTGAAATAAAAATAGGAAAGAATAAAACTTTTTGTTTAGATATAATTTATAGTCAAAATATTCTAAAACTGGAATCATTTATGACTTGAACATTTTTTATGAAGTTTTTGTAATGTGTGTCTTTAAAAAATAAAAATTTTTAAACTTTTGTAAAATTTGGCACAAAAATTATGTTTACAATTCAATTGCCATCGAAGTTTCCATTTGAATTGTGTTGATTTTTTTTAATAATGAATTAATTCATTTATAAAATCAAAATCATTTTTTACTGAAAATTTAGTGTTGTCAATTTGCATTTTGTAGCTTTCAAATAACAATTATATTGTTTTGTTGATTTATATAATGTATAATGCTGTATACAGAATTCATGGGCAAAATTAAATTGTTAATTAATCCCTTTTTTAATTTTACTGCATAATAATATTTAATAATGTGTTTTACGTTAAAATATTAATTAAGATTTCAGTGATATAAGTCAGTTTTAATGTGAACATATTTTTATTGCTTGAAATGAGGATACTTTCAGATTATTAAAATGATCATAACAAAGTTTTATTGCAGATGAAATCTTCAAATACTGAATTCAGGTAATTTTATTACATAAATTATTATTTATATATTGCTTTCATTCCAACTTACATGGAATTTTGCATCATGTTGATATAGGTAAAATTTATCATACCAATAATTGTTATTCTGTTATATACTTGTTGTAAGACCAAATACATTAATAATTATTCGGTACAATGTTTACTATAATATTTTGTTAGTTAATGTCATATTTTTATAGGAAAGAATTTCTTAATTGCTTTATTTATTGCTTTAATTTTTCATTAAAAAATAGATGTTCAAAGAGAAAATATCTAAAAAATTTTAATGTATCTAAATAATGGCATTTTTTAAAATTATTTTAGAAAAATCATCTAATTTTTAATTTTATTTCACTTACACTATTTTTGAAATAAAGCTCAATTGCATATACATGTTTAAAAGCTAAAGCTCGCAATGCAGCATCTATATGCTTTCATGATAATTGTTCTTCTATAGTTTAAGCAGATAAAAAAATATCTTTAATAATATTAAGATTCTAAAATGCAAGAAATTATATCCTAAAGTTATTTTATCTAAAAGATATTGTACTACAACTTATATATCATGATTTGAGAGATTTAGATTCTAATTTTATTCAGGATTTTCTAACTCATTTTAACATAGATAGTGAAATGTCTGATTTTGAAGTCTTCACATAGGATCACTAGTTATTTTTGCTAAAAAAAGTAACTTTAAAAATTTTAATTTTATACATTGTTACAATATTTATAAAGTCATGCAAATGTTATGTTGACTCTTAGGGATAAAAATGGTTACATTGATGAATGTAAATATATTTTCAATGTTTCTCATTTGAAATTTTTTTTTTAATTTGCTTTCAATTTAAATTTTAACTCTTAATATTATATCAAATGATTTGGTGGTTGTATAGTTCGAGGGAATGCCACTCTCAATTTTTACATGGTGGAACATTTCCACTTAGGTAATATTTCTTTCAGAAATAATATTTTGTCTAGTAAAAATGAGAGACTTGTTTTATTTCTTCTATTTCGAATGTTTATTAAAATGCATAAATGTTAAGAACTGTTAAGGAATTAAAATTTTTTATCTTCCCCTTCCCTTTCTCTGTGCATCAGGGAGTCGGCTGCATCGGCCATTTTTCCTCTAACAATGCAGCCAAAAATAGCATTCATATGATTGTTGTCAAGTGTAAGATAGTTGACGTTGCTCAGAGATGGGTAAATGGTTGAATGTCTAAAATTTATAGCCTCTCCTGTGGAATATAGGAAGCAGTAAGAAAAATTAAAAATAGCTATGCAGTGAAGATAATCATGATAATGGTTATGTTCTCTTGAAATTCTAAAATTTGCACAAAAGATTCATCATGGGAAGTTTCTAGGAATAGGAATGTGAATGAGACTGGACCACATTTTCCCCTTAACTTCAGAATTATAGTTGTTTTCTTTATATAGGTACTTGTAGCTTTGGCAATTTTGGACGAAACTTAATTGTATGCAAGGCCGAAAAAGGGCTGTGAAGGCAAGTATCCCTGTATTACCAGTCGATCCTCCTCTCATTACTATGTATATAACAATGGCTGGGGATCCACTGTAAGAAAATATTCCAATCATCATTAATGAGTCTATCAATTTGCAGTTTTATTTCCTTTACATGATTTGATTGGCTGGTATGAAAGGAGCAAAGTGAAAAGATGGTTGCCTATGAGTCAACAAGGAAAACTTCATGATTCAGATATGTTTCACAATTAAAAAGTTGAAACGCCTGTCATTTGGGCTATATTGACAGATGCTGTTATTCATTTAGCATTACCCTGGGAGCATGTGTGGATTAAAGATACCATGGATGCAAGTAAAATTTAAATCTGGTAATTTAAATGAAACTATATTTATAGTTAAATTAAAGCTGAACATTTTTATTTTGATATGCTTATTTTGGGAAGAAAATCTTGCTTCATCATTTTATGTAAAATGCATCTTTTGGAAAAAAGACTAAACCACATTTAAAAAAGATTTTACATATTCATTTCTTCGATTAGATTTGAAGCATGAAATGTCTCATGCATTTGTAAAATATTTACTTATGTTTTGTCTATATTGAGAATGTAATTGTATGTAAATTTTGTGTTGTCTATAATTATTCATTATTTTATTGCATCATGTATATGATATGATTTTGATAAATATTTTTTGTAAATGTTGAAATGTATTATTTTTCTTTGTCACTGTAATATTATAGCATTGGAGGTATTAAAATTATCTCAGAATTAATAAAATTTAATTATATTTATGTGAAATTCTAAAATTCTTTGATGACATTTTATATTGCATCACTATTTATGTTCATTTTTGTTTCCAATTTCATTATTTGTCTGTGATAATTAATGGGTATTCTTTTATAATAACTACCCCCTTTTGCAGTGTTTTAGTTAAAGAGAAATTATACTTTTCTGTGATAGAGAAAATCAATTAAGAATATTTTTTTCATGAAGATGTGATATTTTCTTGGAGCTTTTGAGAAAATATAAATTAAGCTTTCTTAATAACAAGACATGTGCTATATAGATATTGCTATTTGGATTCTTGGTACAATGCTCAATTAAACTTTATTTTTACAAACTCTAAATAATTTTAGTATTTGCTATTACAACTTGGATGTATTTATATTCTTAGTTATTTATAATTTTAAATGTATGCATCACAAAATTGAAATTCTAGTATAGGTTTTATATCTTTTTTTATGTGAATATTGTTCTTTTTATTCATGTATTCCTTCAATCATATCAAATAAAATATTCAGTTTTTACTCATCAAAATAATTTAACTTGATATGTTTTCTATCATTCTTCATTTCAATATTTCACTTATTTTTCACATATGCATTCAGAAATACGCTACAAATTTTGATTGTTTTATATTATAAAATTTAAATATCAATATGGAATGTCTTATCTAGTCATATTGATATATTGCATAATCTGTTTAAATGCAATTAATTTTATTTATTTAGTTATTCACTTTGAATTTTTGGTGTTATTTATAATTCAGTTATAAGCTGATGTAATTTTAATGTTTGATGTACCTTATTTGTAAAATATATGTTTATAAAGATAAGATTCATTGTGTTTTTTTCAATTCCTACTATTATTTCACACTCTGTCTTGTTCACTATAACTTGTCCAAATTGTCATTTGTTAATAAAAAACTTTTTATTCATCCACTAGAGTTCAGATACATTTTTTAAACTTGTAGTAGATGACACTTGCTGTTATATATATATATAATACTGTTTTTTAAATATTAATGTATTAATTAAATTAAATTTTGTTTCATATGGGAGAAAAATACTTTATTGCTTAGTGGGGCCATCTGTTGGCAATAAAAGTTACTATCACTATCTTTACATTTCTTACATTCTTAAATTTATTTATATTTCTTATCTTCTAAATAAATTTATTACTTCCTCTGAAAATTCAACTTTTTGATTTCGCATTATATTAGTCAGGGAAATAAAAACTGTGCATGTGAGAGAAAAAGAATTTTTTTTATTTAAAAAAATGAATAAAAATTATTTTTAAAAGAATTTCTGAAATGAAAAATTTTTTGCAATGTCAAAGCTGTTAGAGCGTCACGTTAGAATCTTCATGTTTTCATGTCTAATATAGTCGAAAAATAAAAATTGAAACAATAATGTAAACAAACTAACTTGATTAATGATATTGACCATTGCTTCACAAAAGGACCATGCGAAATTCAACAAAATGTAACTAAAATAAAATTTTTCTTTGTTGACCTAAGTAGGAATTGACATTAAAAATTTTTTATATATATTACGTAATTAAAACTATAAGTTTAAATTAAATTATGTAATTTTTTAAATACGCTATAATATATATATATAAGTATTTGTTAAGTTTGTTTATGTATTTTCGTGAAAATTCTTCATAAATGTATGCAATGAGATCCATGAGGAAGTACTGAAAGTCAGAGTTCGAGAGAATGTGCGAATTAAGTGAATATCCTATAAATTTAATTCTAATTTAAATAAGATGTGACAAATGATTTTAAAGCACATTTTGTTTAAGAAGAAAATTAATAGTTACCATATTTTACAATGAAAAATGCAGTTACGATTGATGAAGGTGCGTGGTGGACCTGCTTTTATACCGACTGATATTTCTGCGCTTGACTGATCATTGCTTCAACCATGACACCCATTACGCTCAGATTTACTGTACGATCGCACTTAGCGCGATTTTCCAAAGTTGGCGATAAATAACATTTTCTGGTGATTCAACCAATTCTGACTTATCACAGATGAGAAATTCCGACTAACGAAAAATGGAATATTCTGTTTATTTTCAGACCTCGCATGTGCAGATTCTCGAGGTTGGCATTTTTTTTTTTTTTTTTTTTTTAAAGTCGCCAAAGCGACGGTAAAGTAAATTTTTATCCATACATTAATTTACTAACTTATTCTCACTTCATTCAAAAGTAATGCGGAAACAATAAGAACTCTCTTGTTTACCTTATATAATGCAATTGTCGAAAATATTAAGCCTTTTGTCAAATAAACTGCATTTAAATGTATTACTTTAAATGCGAATAATTATTATGTATTTTCACTCTAAGAAATTCATATAGATCGAATTAAAACTCTACACGCTTTCATTTTACTGTTAATTTGTCACCATTTCAAAATTGTTTTACTATGATTACGTCTATTATCTTTATTTTCATATTAACGTCAACTGAAAAGGAATTTTCGAATGCATACTGTTTGTTCCAAGTTCAGCTGCATAAACTTGGATATCTTTCAATAGGGCTGATATCTAGGATATACCAAGAACATAAATTTAATGTTTTAATAAGAACACACTCTCTCTTTTTTGTTCTTTATCCAGATGTCTATGAAAACAAACTTTTGTTGCGTTCTTTTTCGTCATTTACCCAAGTACTCGTGCATGTCGTGAAACAAAAACATCATAAAGAATCCTCCTCCTGTCATTCATATTTATGTACTTACGAGATTCTGTGGGAAGAAGCGATAAAAAAAAAAAAAACGCTTGGAACATCCGTATTCTATTGAACGAAACGTGTAAAACCTACATTGGCATAAGCATTATATTCATTTTCAAGAATTATTTTTAAAAATTTTCTTCTAGTTTTTACAATTATATTATTCAACAAATTGATTAGATAATTTGGCAAAAGTTCAGATTTTAGATTAAGTTAATTTATTGTGACACTTATTTATCTATTTCTTTCTGTCATCTGTGGTCTAACAGCAGCCACCTCATAGATTTGGACCACGGTCAAATAATGTAATCGACATCTGAGCTGGCACTCTTTTCTCCAACCAAATTACTCTGAAGAGATATTGAAATATACTCAATTTTTAACATGCATAGACTTTCTGGTCACGATGACCTTTTGACGGATCAATTATCGAGCCAGTTACCTCCTGGTTACGAGAATATTGCCTTGTCGTATCAAACTATCATAGCTCTGTTTCGAGTCTCAAAATAAAGCATAAATTCAATTCTGAACATGATTTTATTAATTTACATAAAATTCTTCATATCTATTTAGGTTTAATTTTTAAATTTAGCAGCTTTAATGTTATTAGATTTATAAGTATCAGTACAGCAAAAATAGAAGTAGGAAGACTTCCAATATAGTAAACATCAAATACTTCCAAAATTTTATAAAAAGCCTTTAAAAATCAAAATACTGAACAAATTTATTCCTTAACTATGGAATTAGGAACTACATCATAAGAATGAGATAACTAAGTGCTAATTACTTTACTACTTGTAGAAAAACTCATTTAAAATTTTTAATGAAAATAATAGTAAAATACATCAAAAAGCAAACAAATATTAAAAAATAATTATAGTAATAGGCTTTCTTTAATTCAATTTTGTATATAATAAAATTGAATGTTTGATGATTGCTTTTTTTAAATGGATATATACTTATATAAAAAAATTTCATTATATTTTAAACTTTAATAAAAACATAAAATACAAGTTACATTAAACATGAAACAAGCTCGAGAATTTATGAGTTTATATTATCGAAAAGCTAATTGTACAGATTTGAGTTTTGTTCAATATCAATATAGTGTATTTAAAACAATCATAAAAAAATCAAAATGTGCTTTATTCATTTAAGCGTACAAAAGTAAAATAATTTTGATTTGAGTATTTAAAATCTCTTCGAATAAAAAATAGGTTTCCCAAAATACAGTAATCTCTTTCTAAGCCAAAACAGCTGTATAAAATGTATCTTTAGAAAACGCCTACGTCGAAAATCTTTTCAGTCTATTATTCAGTTTGAAAAATAGGTCTTTTGCTTAGGTTTAGGTAAATTATATTAATGAAGTAAATTACAAGGTGTGAAAAATTAGTTTCACAATGCTCACTAATAGTATTCTCATAGTTATTAAAATTAAATTAAGAGAAAAATAGATTAAAATTCTTCGAATAAAAGGAATTAGGGCGATAATGACACTTGGAATTACGAGACGATGCTGTTTTTTTATGGAATGCCAGATTAATTGTTCAATCTCTCGTACTAATTGTACCTGAAAAAACTACTGAAAATGATTAATGATTCTGAAATAGTAAAATTTATTTATTAGTCATGATTAAATTTATTTCCTTTTTATATAAAACAAAGAGACGAAAAAGGGGGGAAAGCATATATATATATATATAGCTCTTTGATTTGTTCTGTGTCTCTTAGGTGTAAAGCTTGAGTCTCATTACCAATTTCTTTTTGATATCTTTTCTAGTCTGTATATCTATTTCTTGGCCTATTTCTGATAGCAGCTTTAAAGATGTTACATAGTTGGGTACCTTCGCTATTTCTTTGTTATCAACGCCAAAGAGATCATTATAAAAGTTCTGGCTTACCTAGAAAAATAACTGGAAATATTAGAAACAAAAAGGTCACATATGATAGCTTCATTTCGGAAGTACCATGATGCCTTAGAAATAGAGAGTTTTGTTCTGAATTCTTTGGATCTTCTTAAAATAACTATTAAAAATTTCCTGTTCACCTACAAAAATTTGGCAAACGGACCGCTAAATGCAACATTGACCTAGTTCTCATTTGTTTCCTAGCTTTGGGTATACTAATACTGCACAGACTACTTTAAAATTTTAAAATATTTTAGTAAAGTGGACTTTACTAAAATATTTTAATAATTAGATAATATTAATTATTATAATGACAGTTAATCTTTTATCTAATGTTAATCCTAAATAAATGATTTCGTTTGACTATTGGATTATTTTTATATTAGATTTAATATTGTTTGGTATTTTATTTCCTTTAGAGAAAAGTATTGTTTGGGTTTTTCCTACGTTTAATTCTATTTTCCGATTGTTGAACTACAAGTTAAGTTTATTTAAATGTTCATTTAAAACATTGACAATTATTTCTTTTTCAGTTCTAGCTAAAATAACAGCATCTCTGCAAAAAGTACTAAGATGATATTCGCATGTTTGGAAAAAATTCAAAATTCTTCTAATTAACGAAAATTCTTTTTACATCTAACTTAGAATATTCTGTTAGTTAAGTAGAGGTTTGAATAAATTTCATTATATTACCTGGGAATTTTCGAAAAATGAATTTGTATATTAAACCTTTAATGCAAAATTTATTAAATGCCTTAGCGATTTCTAATAGTATACTGCTCCTGTATTAAGTTTAAATTCGTCAAGAATAATTTTTAGTAACTGATGTACTGTTAAAAGTTTTTATGATATTTGATATAAAATTGGAGTTACGGACATTTGATAATTATTGGTGCTGAAAGTGTGCAGAACCAATCATGCTTGGTGAGTACCAAGCATGCTTGGTACTAAACAAAATGTACTAACGTGGACACATTGAGAAGCATATGTCCACGTTAGGCTGACCACCTAACATGGACATATGCTTCTCTCCCCATAGCCCTCGATCAAGAAAGCAGAGAGGGACATGGTAATCTTTGACTCCATGTTAGGCTCTTGTGCAACAGAGTTTGGTTTTGTTTAGTTTAGTTTAGAAAGTATGAAGAAGGACTCGGTTTATTTGCTGTTTTTATTTAATGGTAGGAAAAGGAAGATGATAAGAATTTCAATTTTATTTCTTTTTGATTTGGTATCCACTTAAAAAAAATATTTCAGAAATTGTTATTATTAATACAATAATTAATTATTAATTTTTCCAACAGCTCGTGGAATAAATCATCTCTTAAGTGCTTACGTTATTTCATGTGCTTTGATAGATGTTTGATTTTATTTTTTGCAAAAAATTATATAATTAATTTCATAAATGCATTTTGAGTTTTACAAATATTTCATTGGTGAACTGCTATTGATAAGAAATTGAATAAGTGACATATTTTTTTCATTTTTAAATCATAGTTGACATTAATTTGATATTTTAAGAGGTTGTTTAATGTTGAATGTGAATATGACCCGAACTTGAAATCAGAGCCTAGTCTTAATTAAAAATAAATTATCTATTTTAGAAACCTATTTTTAGAGACCTATTTAAAAAAAAAAACCAATAATATAATTTCTGTACCACATTTTATCTTTTATATGATAATCAATATAGGATTAACCCATGGAACAATCCAGGTGTTAATCTGTGAAAATCAATGCAAACAGCATATTTTAATTTACTGTTAAAATATATACATATATTATAATGCTACAGATTTGGTCTAACCAAAGTAAATTATTGTTGATGAGTTCATTATAATGTTTTATTTTTGATTGTGAAAACTGATTCAAGGAATATCATCACCAGTTATAATTTTCTGGGTTAGATGACGTTGGTTGTGGTGGTTGTTGTACCATCATATTTCCCTAATAATCCATCAACCTAGGCTAGAGTGGGGCTCTATCAGTACGTAAAAGAAGCCTAGTAAGAGTCTTCATAATTTACAGAAACAAGAATCGAACAGAAGATCCCTTAATATTTGACCTTCCATACCCAGAGGTGCTTCCCCAGATCTATCACTTGGAGAACTTTACAACAACGACTTATTTAGGTGATCCACAGTGTTTGTTGTTGCACCAACATAGTTTTCTGTACTAGCTCCACAGTAGGATTCCACCAGTAAGAGAAGCCACTTAGAATTCTTCGTACTTTAGAATTTGGTATCAAGCGGAAGACCTTTAATACTTAAGTTGCCATTCCCAGAGATATTTTAATTCTTTAAGTACACTGTGCGACCACAAACTGTGATTGTTGAACAGTCATCATAAATTTTGGTTAAGTAAAGTTGATTAAACAAAATTTTAAAAAAACTTAAAGTTGAAATGTTGACTGAAATTTAAAAATCGAAAAGGAAATTTTTGTCACTCTTCAGCTTTTATTTTAGTGAGCAAAACGTATTTACTAATGGAATAATCTAAACATTTCTCTATGAAATTGAATGGCAGTTACACACTTACTTTTTTCATAAGACAGAAATGTTTGTATTTTTCATAATTAACTTTAGCTGAAAAACTGGAAAAATAAAGATTATTGTATTGTTGTTTTTGCATACCCCCTAAATCAGTTGAGCTAAATTAAATCTATGAAACTGTGCACCCTGAAGAAGTCCAGAACTAAAATAGGATTGTCAATAAGGTTTCTTGGAGAGATCCAGACAAACAAGAATGTATTAAAGAGAAGCCTTCTCCATAAAGCCCTTGATATAGTATTCAAATTGCTTAGATCCCCCAGAGAGCTTCATAGTTTTAAGGTCTCCACTGAGAAAGAGAGTAAGTGCAGTTTGATCCTGCCTACTGCATACAAGAGCCAGAGCACCCCCTGTGCAATGCCAGTGATGAACTGGAGAAACGAGAAACCTATGATAGTTAAACATTATTGTATATATGTGATTATTGTAACTATTGTGAACCGTTTTTTATAAAATGATTGTAGTCGTTAAAAACAGTCATCCACTTCATGAGTATGAACTATGGTCGAGTGACAAATTCGAAACTTCAAACGATCCTTTTCAAGCCAGATCAGCAGAAGAATATTAGACTCCATACAGAATCTTTAATATGCATAGTCCCCAACACTATGACGATCTTTAGCTGATTAATGTGTCCATCGATCATAAGTGTGATATCTTTTCCCATGAAAATAACGCAGTTCCATTTCGAAACTTCGAGCACAGAATATGTTAATTTAGAACATATTTTTTTCTTCCTATTAGGTCTAAAATTTTACAGATGTATAATTTCGGATTCATTCCTAACCGAATACTTAAACTTTAATATCATTTATATACAATATATATGAATATAGCTGTGATTAGAAGCAATTACATACTGTTGTTAAAAAAATGCCTTTACCAATGTAGTACAACTGTTTAAAGAAATTTTAATATTAAAGTTAACTAGAAACTTCTTAAAAACTCGCATTATTATTTTTTTCAGTATTTTTCTGCACACATATTTACAAAATCTTGTTTTAGAAAAGGCAAAAATAATATCAGCGAATCGCTTTTAAATTATGTTATTTACTTTATCATTCATTTCCGAGACTTTAAAAAAGAGGAATAATTAGATAAATGTTTATCATTTGTAATTGACATTGAAGATACACAATCTTGTGTTACAAAACTCGGTGACCTGCTTCGTTCCCTCGAATACTGTGCATATTAGAGAAAGCGGTGCAGGTGTATTAACTCATTAGTTACTTCTCGAAAAATAGAGCACCATCTGTGTGATCTCATGGATGAGGGTGATAAGGGAAACACAATGTTTTTCTTATAGTACTTGATCCCGATGCCAATATCAGATAAAAAGATCAAAAATGGAAATAACAGGTTACTCGACACATCTGCACACTAAAATAAGATTATTTGCATAATGAGATAGTATTTTTCACATATAAATATTATTTAAACGTACACAGACACTTATATATATATATATATATATATATATATATATATATATATATATAT
>JAPDSC010044563.1:0-10253 GCA_026290005.1 Latrodectus geometricus
TATGAGCACAAGGTTTTAAAAATAGAAGACAACAAACAGAAAATTCGTTACATTTTAGTTTTTCTTTTATAATGGCGAAAATGCTAACCAGGTTGCTAAAATTGTGAAAGGTGTTTATCGTCCTATATATGATGGTAACAACCAGTTACGCACAATTTTGGCTTCGTCGATTCCGTTTGGGTATTTGGATGCTAAAGATGCACCTCGCATGGATACAACATCGTCGAGAATGTCTATAAAATATCAAAAATGATCAAACTTGACAGCATGTCAGCAGTCGTACCTTCGCACAAGATCTAAAAATTTACATGAAAACTGTTTTAAATCTTTTTACAAAGCAAATCTGAAAACAGTTACAAAATGTTCATGTAAAAATAAAGGATTTATTTTTCACCAAACTAATATATTGAATAAAAAATTACTCTCATTCAAGCTGATAATTTAAAAACAATATTTCAAGTACTTTTTTTTTTATTTCTAATGGTGGGTAGCCTTGAACAAGTAAGTAAGTACATTAGCCCATTTGCCGCAACAAGGCCGGAAACTGCTACTTATTTTATCGTTTTCCGGTTGGCACCTGTGAACCATTTCACGGAGGTACGAGTAGCACGCCCACGCCAAACCACCACAAACTCGTTTATAGGATGGGCCACATTCATCCATCATCTGAGGAAAGGACAAGAAAGAAAGAGAAAGTACATCCTTTCCTGAGCTGGGATTCGAACATAAATCCTCCCCATCCGTAGTCAGTTACGCTAAACACTAGAAAGGTTGGGCGGCTATATTTCAAATACATTAAGATTAATTTATTTTTTTCAAATATTACATAAATATAAATTTAATAATTCATGAATACAATTATTTTCAGTGATGATTTTCAGTGAAACAAAATGCAATTTATGTTTTTAATGTTTTAAACATCATTTTTAGATAATAAGTTTATAGTCAGCAAAAAATATCTATAAAATAATATTAATTACTAATGTATTTATGTAGAATTTTTAAACTATGACACAAAGATGAATGTCTATTAAGTAAAAATTCATTTTAAAGCTTGTGTTTAAAATTTGAACATATTATTTGAAAATTTACTTTTTATTAAAAAAAAATTGTTGCAAATTTTATTTAACAAAAAGTTTAATTCCTATTTCATGAAGAAATTTGTGCATATTAGTTTGCGTTTATTTTCTCTTATCTTATATTTCTTAACAGTACATTCTTTGATTTTAAAATTACATTATTTAAACACCTGACACACATTCAAATTATTTTAAGAATTTGAATATGCTTGGCAATATTTTTGCATTCAGTATGCTTTTATATATTTTTAAAATACGGTATGATAAATATAATCATAATTTAGACAATAAATATCAAAATCTCAAAAACTCACAAACCTTCACTTTAAAATGCGTCTCCATTCAAAACAAAAAAAAAAATCCTTATTTAATGCTTGCCTTTTGTTAAAACATTTTACCTTATTTTATGAGTTTTAAAGTCAAGATTACTTAATGTGCATAACACGCTTTTGAAATTTTGCACCCTAGAGAATTCAAGTTAATTGAACGTGCATTATAATAAAACTATCAGTATAATAGGAGCTGAAATATGGGAAATTTGATTACTACACTCTTGATAGTGGTCAGGAATCAATATGTTTATAAAGCCAAGAAGTCATCGCCCTTAAACTGAACCATTATTGGTCAAAAGCTAATATCTGTAAAAGAAAGTTTTACATTCTCCATATAAAGATGAAATCCTTGAAAAAATAATTAACAGAAAATGAATTTTCATTTAAAAAAATACTCGTTAAATGTACTTTTTTTAATGAAACTACATTTTCATATTCATAAGTTAAAAATGAATTTCAAAGTATTATAAAGTAAAAATTTCAAATTCTTGCAATATTTGATTTTTTTTTTTATTTTCTTAAATATAACCACTTTTCAATCAAACTTTTGGTTAAGAAATTCATGTCTTTTATCCCTGTTTTAAATGTGCGGTTCCGAATTCACTTTAAATTGTATATCTCCACTGAATTAGTCTATCTGTACAAGTTATGAAACATGAAAAAATTTTAAAATGTACTTTTAATCTGAAATGTAATTACTATTTTATTATTTTTCTTTTCAATTATTAATACATTTTCAGTATTAGTTTTAATGTTCGTTAGTTGATTTTTGCAATCATCTTAGTTTTATTATTTAAAGCTAATTAAAATTCAAACTTTGGTATTTTTATTAACGTTTTAAAAAAAATGCTACTATCAATATATAAAAAAATTGAGGTTAAAAAGCAACTTTGATTTATTTTAGTTCAAAAAGAATAGTGTCACCAACTTTTATTTTTAACTTATCTCTCAGTGTGTGAGTGTAATAAAAATTGATTTAATAAATATAAAAATGTAAAAATCCAAAATAAATCGGAATAGATTCAAAGGACAAAGGAGCATAAGTAATTTTTAAAATTCTCATTAAATTATTTCTACTTTGTGCTGGCATGCAGCCACCGCTTATAGAAATTTTTATGCATTTAATTCCATCTCAAACAAACGTAAAACTCAAGAAATATACATGCAATGTAAATATTAAATATTTAAAAGAAATTGCATTTGACAAATCTTTGTAATTGAAAGTGGCAGGAGAACATAAAGAAACCCACCCTTTTTTGTTTTTTTTGTGGGTAAAGAGTTGAAAGTGGAATTCTCGTTACAGTGTTGGAATATTTTGGTAGTTTATTTGAATTTTTCGGCTGTTATATTCAAATTTGTAAATGATAAAAATGTTTTTATATATTGAGCATAAACTACGGTTTTTGGTTAATTGTTCGTTTTTTACACTTTAAATAAATTAAGAAAAACTGGGAATCATGTATATAGATCAACTGAAATAGGAATGGTGCAAACAATCTGAAGTCTGGAAGAAAATGGCAATTATAGAAACAGTCTAAACGGCTTCAACTGAAATTTCAGTTGCCAAGTAATCTGAATAGCTCAAAAGACATGACCTCAGTTTAAAAGTTCATTTTATATAGACAATCATTAATAAAAATCATTTTTCTCTTAAGAAGTTGAGTTTCAATGTCACAGAAATATTTTCTTCTATAAAACATTTGGGGTAATACTTCACTGTAAACATTCCTACTGTTTAATTTCAGTAATTTAGTTTTTCAAATTATGAAAAGTTGAGAAAATACACATATACTGATATTCTCTAAGTATATTTTATATGTAATACATTCACAAATTTCGTATAAAACGGAAATAATCAGAGATAAAACTTCACAAATAAATGAAAATATTAACAATTCAAAATATATTTATCTCTTTTCCAATGAAAATATTTAAAAAAAAAATTCATAATAAATATATATTTATATGGAAGAGAAAATAAATACCGGAGTAACTTAAAAATTCAAATTAAATTTATTAACGGAAAAAATAATGCAAAAGATTTATTTCTCAAGAATTTCATACATCTTGAAAAGAGAAAAAATCTACAAATAATTCAAAATCAAGATATTTTCTCTTATTTGTTTTCTTAGTAAGAAAAATGTAAAACACATTTAAATTATTAATTCTATGTGGATTTTGAAAAAAAATAACAGTGTAAAAATAACACGAAGTTTAAATTCGTTTCTCTTGTTTGTACCCTAAATAAAGAAAGAAAAATAATTTGTTTATATATAAATATCTTTTGATAGTTTTGTAGGGTAAATGTCTACAAATATACAAAATCCAAATTAGTTTACCTTATTTGCAGCTCTAATAAAAAATGTAAACAATAATCTCTATTATAAAATGTCTCATATATGTTGAAATGAAAAATCTACAAATATCTCAAGATGTAGATTATTTTCTCACTCTTATAATTCTAATATAAAACAATAAAATATATTTATATTAGATAGAAATATATAATTTTCCTAAATATATATTAATACTTATTGTTTTCCTTCAACATTCAAATGTGATTAAATATCTCATATGAATGTTGAAAATAAAAATTCATGCCACAAAATACAAAATTAGATTTTCTTATTTGTGAAAAGAGTTAAAATAATAAAAAATATTTATTTTATCATTTAATATATGAGACCAGAATCAAAAATTAAAATCTACAAATATCACAATGTGCAAAATAGCTTATCCCATTTTTTGCAACTTTAATAAAAATAAGAAATATTTTATTATTAGACCATGAGTGTTAAATGAAAAATAAAAATCTAGAAATGTCCCAAAATACAAGTTAGTGCTCCTGGTTAGAAATTTTAATAAAATGTATTGCAATACCTTTTTTTTTCAATTATTTTATATGAATGTTGAGAAAACCAGAAAATTCTACATAAGAAATGCTAGTTAATTTGTCTTGTTTGCAACTCAAGTAGATTTGTTTTTCATCAAGTAACTTATAGTAATGATAAAAAATCGGCGAATTTTAAAAGTGCTTGATAGTTTTTGATATTTAGAATTATAATAAAAAAAGTAAAGCAAAATATATATTTTATTATTAAATATTTTGGTCAATACTATAGGGGGACAAGAAAAATCTACTAATATCGTAAAATGTTTCTCTCATTTGCAAATGCAATCTAAAGTATAATATAAAATTAATTCCATTGTTGATTTCATACGTGAAAGTTTGTTGAAGGAAAAATAAACATTTTTACATACAAAACAAAATTCAAATTACTATTATTATATGTTTTGCAATCAAATTTATACAAACGATTAATTTATTACTTAATATCTTACTGTCAAGTTTAGATGGAAAATATCTACTGAGGAAACAAGATGCTAGAGTCAGTTCTCATCAGGTTTGCTATTCCTAAATCTTCGATATAAAAAAAGTAGTACCGTAAATTTAATATACTATTAAAATGTATATTAGAAAGAAATGAAGAACCAAAATATATACAAAATTTTCTATACTTTTAAGTTTAACAACAATTCAATTGATTTTCTTTAATATATAATTCTTGTATTTTACAGGGAAAAATTTATCAACTAAGCAAGTTGTTAGATTGTTTCCGATATTTTCAAAAGTGACCAAAAATGGCATCATCAAGCCAATATGTCCCATGCATCGCTCAGCGTAATTGATGCAATTCATACTTTCAATCAACAGCCGTTAAATAAATTACATCGCTCCTAACATACATCATTAGGTCACGGCTCTACCCGTCTGAAATCCGCTTCGGCTTATGATTGCGCACGAAATTTACGATCCTATCCCAGATTTTAAACGCGCACGTGTCGTATAATTACAACCGCTTACTGTTTGTCACATCGATTGGCAATTTATGAGGCGGGCTTTCCGAAGATGTCGCCGATTTCCGCTAATCGAAAATTTTGAAGCGGGAGCAACAGGAAACTCGTTTTGGACTTCAAAATTCTCTCGTTTCGAAAGATTTTTTAAAAATCGTAAACATTAGAAACGGAGAGCTGTTAACATCACTTTTACAGATTGAAGCTCAATCAATCTGTCTGAGTGAAGGAAATGAAAGGAACACCAAAGCCTTGCAAGATGAATTAATGTTAATAATTAATTCTTCAATCTTGTCTAAGTTTCTAAGTAAACAATTTGATTTGATTGGAGAAAATAAATACCACAATATTTTAAGACATTCAGAAAATTGCAATTTAATTCAATACAATTTCTGGATGGGTATATTTTTGAGCAGCTTTGCTATTTGTGAGATTTTTCTCACATAAATTTAAGAATAATTAAAATAAAATTTAACTTACTAACAAACTTTGCATTGATTAAAATAAATATTGTTGGAAATTAATTCTTTTCACAAAAATGAAAACGGGCATCTTAATTTTTCATATAATATCCCATTTAGTTTAATATCGCAATTTATTCGATAATTTAATTATTATTATATAATTTAATATCGCAATAAGATTTAATTTCGCAAATAATTTCACGTTTAATTTAATAGAACATGAATTTTTTCAAATGTTCATGATTAACTTTCATATATTAACATAACAATGTTCTAGATAATAGTTTCCTACTTTGATTGTAATTCTTTTATTATTATATGTTGTTAAATACGTATAAGCTCAATGCTTTATAAAATGAAACCATCATGTACAAAGTATCGTTTATTTAAATCCATGAACTTTTTATGTAGAAAAATGTTTCTTTTTAGAGTTATTTAGAATTTATAATCCTTATATACAGTATTTTTTAATTTTTCTTTCATGCACTATTTAAAAAATATAACTAATTTAAATTAGATAATATTTTGATCTTATTAAATTGTGTTGATTATATCGTAAAATTCTTTCATATTATAGAATGCAATATTCCAAGAAAACTACATTTTTTGGACACATGTCTATCCTGAAAGATTGAATAAATGACTACATTAGAATATAACCGAGACCATAAACACGAGAAACGAAAAAAAAAATGTGGTTGGGTGACTATTGTGGTTCAGACGTTATCTATAGAATATTTTTTTTGTGTAAAATCACATAGTTTCATTAAGTTTATTGTAGCTTTACAAGTATTCCTATCGCAATTAACTTTTAAAAATTTAAGCTTTGATAAATTTTATATCTTAAGTAGGGTGATTATTATATTCAATGTCTTCCATAAATTTTAAAGGATTATGAAATATTTACCTATTTCAATCTAACCCTTAACTATACATTGATTAAAAATTTGTCCCTTTTATATAGTTAAACATTTTATATATCATCTGATATAAATTATAGCTATAGATTACCAAGTTATTGGACCGCACACTTTAAAATATACATTAAACAAGACACTCTATAATTACTGATTAATACGAGTTTGATGAAAATTTTTATAAATAATTTTGCGTTCTATAGCTTAAAATAGAAAAAAACATTGGAAAAAATATATTTATTTTCAAAATTTGCAAAATAATCTTATATATATATTTACACTATACAATGAAATCAAATTATTTCTTAGAAGTAATAAAATAATTATTAAAATTTCTTAGTAAAGCTTAATATTTAAAGTTTAATTATGTTAAAAAATGTGCAAAATATTTATTGGTTATTTATATCAACTAAATTACATTTATCTTGTGAAATAAAATAATTTTACTGATATTAGCAGCATATTGAGGCATAGAAAAATGTCAAAAATTATTAATCAATAACTATTTACATAATCATTGTTATGAATATCAACAATTAAGAAATTTTATTTCTATTATCTAAGAAAAATATTTTTATAAGTTTAATATTGGTGAGCTATGTCAAAATTTTATAAAATGCATAAATTATATTTGATTTTAATGAACAATCTTGGTATTCATCAATAAAACAGAAATATGACAAAAGTTCGTAATTAAAATTAAATATCTATTTAAATTCATGAGCACTTACATCAAGTATTTTCACTACTTTTCTATATTATATGCTTAGCATTTTTTTTATTTCACATTTAAATAAACGAATTGTGGGAGACCATATTAAATAAACTAAAATATCTATGAAAGCTTTAAATAAACAATTTCAAAAATATTTTCAGTTAATTTAATAAGGATCAAGATTAAAAATTTATCTTTTTTTCATTAAAAATTAGGGCCAAGAGAGTATTGTAGAATTGAAAAATAATAAAATATCCTTTAAATTTCTCCCATATTCTGATTTCCTCTGTTATTGCATATTCCTTACATAAATATTTATCAGCTATGTTGAATTATAGATACGAAAATTTACATTCATTGATAGAGTTATGTGTGATACCATCTTTTTTTTTTTTACTGATACCACAATAACTTAACTGAATATTTTTCTACATTAATATGTAAAATTTCTTAACTGATCCACTCCAAAAAATTATAATTTAGATACCAGTAAAATTTGAATTTATGTTTTCATTTTAACTTGATAGATAATACTGGTTATTCTAAACAGAACGCTTAAATTTATCTTGTTTATTTTTTTATTATTAAAGTTATTCTGAACTGTAAAATATTTCTTACACACAAAATTAATTTTAAAAGATAAAATGCTTTTTTTATTATTAAAAATTATTAATAATTAATTATTATAAAATTTCTTAGAAAATTAAGCAAATGATAATAATTTCAGTATAGTTCGATTTTTATTTTAGTAATATTTTAATAAATACTAAGTATTTTTAGTTTAAAAAACTGTTATTTATAATATAAGTAACCATTTTAAATTGTTTATAGCAATTAAATTTAAAAAAAAAGGAAAATACACTTTAAAGAAACTCATTCAAATTTCAAATACAATTTATATCAAAACTGGCAGATATGTGAATTAATGAAAACTTAATTTTTTAATACAATGATGTGAATTTATGATATCGTAATAAATATTCATTCAAATAAATTTTTATTTCAGAAGTCAAGTGTTTTGTTTGTTTCAATTACATTATTAATATTTTTTGTACAATTTAAATTAATTTTATAAATATTCATTTGTAATAAATATTTTGACTTTGATTATTTACAAGTAATTTCAAACATTTAAAACAATGCTTAATATTTTAACATTTTGAGGCAAATTTAAATGAATTATTATTTAAAAAACATCTCGATATAAATAAATACTCACTACTATTCAAAACCCTTCTGATTTTCCTTAGTAATTCGGTTACAGAAGATAAAAAAAGGAAAGAAAAAAAAAAGACGAAAATCATTCAATGGCAATCAGAATACACATTTAAACATTATATGGTTAAGCACTTACGTATAACCATATTTTTAAAAAATTATTTTATTAGTTAATAATATAAAGTGCAGCATTTATAACCGGACCATCATAATGTTATGAAGATTGCGTTTTCTACAATTATTTGTTTATAATCATACATTACGTTTTTGGCAATAAAATTCCAGTGTGTAATGTCCATATTCTTCGAGAAGACACTAGGCAATCTTAGAGAAGTTTTATTCAATTTTTAGTTAGCTTCAGTTACGTTACTTTCAATAGGATGATGCAACATGCCACAGATCAGATCAGACCCGGGTGCATGAGGCATTTACACCAGAACATGATAAACAAATAACTTCAACTTCCTCGTTCAGTTAGCTTTTAATAAGAACTTACAGACACTCTGTAAATTTTAACAGAACTTATAGACACAATGCCTATTTAACAGACAATTCAATTTTTTAATAACTAAAATTTTATTTTTCAAGAAAATATTTTACAATTATTTACTTTTAATATTTGTTATGAGAGGATATTTTAATATTAAAAATATATAACTTAAATACCTTGAATTTGTCATTTCTAGGTAAACATCGGGAAAAAATGTATTTCATATGTTCACTTGAATAGGATTTTGTGTTATAAATTATTTTGTTTGTATTCAATTGTTACCAGTATTTAATTAAATTTATTCAATGTTTTGAAGAAAATATAAATATTTTATACAAGTTCAATGTTATATTGTGTTACATATTTGAAAATAATTTATTATAAAGTGCGATTTCTTTATTCGTTTTCATTTTTAATGACTGTAATTATTGGGAGTGATTTTTCATTATTATTAAAAGCAATAAAATGAATTCGCATATGAAAAACATAAATTCTTTGGGAGATTTCTTTTACCAAGTAGACTTATCTCACAAGTATTCCCCAAGAAACACTCTTTCAGATCATTCTGACTTTTATTTCCAATTCAATGTGTGAAGAAATTCAGCAGTACCATTACAGGTCGGCTGAAATCCATAAACATGTGACCCTCTTGTGCTGATGTTTCTCTCCTGGTTTCGATTTTGGAGATGACTCCCGGCAGAGGAAAATTTCATCTTCTGCAACTGGAGTACTTATAAGTGTACATGATTCTTATAAAGTGAAATTTTAAGAAGGGGCGATCTTCTAGAGAAATTCAGGAAATAATTCCAAATATGTGGTTACCACTTCGAAAACAGCGTTACTTAATGTAAGTTTTAAAAATTAAAACATAAGAAAATAGTTAATTAGTATATTGATGATAGTTTATGCTTATTTCAGATTATTCGATAGTTTTATGATTACAGATTCTGTAAAATTTATGTAAGAGGTCTTCGGTGGGCACATATGAAATAAGAAGATGAATATTCTATATTGTCGATTTTATAAAATTCAAGTCGTAGATAGATGAACACAAATGTATTTATTTTGTGCAATGAGAGACAAATTTGTGAGAAAATGGGAGGCAAGTCTTACTATGATGGAGTTTTTAAGCAATGTGTGTGTGTGTGTGTGTGTGTGTGTGTGTGTGTGTGTGTGTGTGTGT
>JAPDSC010044567.1:0-22462 GCA_026290005.1 Latrodectus geometricus
ATCTTCGCTAAGAATTAAATTTATTACACATTTAATATTAAGATAAATAGATTACATATGCTTTACAGAGATTATTTAACTGTCAAATCTGGATTTTGTATTTTAAATAATGTGGATTGAATTTATTATTTTGATATAGATATTAAATTTATTTAAAGTTTTATCTTAAAAATAATATTCAAATTGGATTTATTCAATTATGAAACAATGCATTATATGCACAGAGTCATAACATAATTTATAAAGTTATGCACCATAATGTATATGTTTGAAAAATTTGTAAATATTTCAAAGTTATTTTTATATTTTAGTTAAATTTTTATTAATATTTTCACCCTGACAGTTGCACTAACTTTTTAAATATAAATTTAAAAATGGAAAATTGTTTGTTTAAAAAAAAGATTTAAATATATCTGTGTTGTGTTGCCAACATACAAAATTCTAAAAAATATAGAATGAAGAAATCTACCTCAAGAATATTAGTAAAAAAGATTATCAGAATTTACACATAATTTTTATACAAAAGGAACTGAATCTATTAAAGGCATAGTAATATATTTATTACTCTAAATAAAATTTAAAAACTTTAGTAAGACTTTATAAAATTCATATTTATTCAAATTTTTTAATGAAACTAGTCTTTCATAAAATAATTACAAACAACAAAACACTATTTTTTTATTTTATAACTAAAGAAATTATTCTTTTTCATTTCAAAAAACAATTGAAGATAAATACAGTTGGAAATAATACTTTTAATGACATTATACATTGAAGTATTCTCACATTTAAAAAGGTTTTTAATATATATCCTGAATGAAACAATGTTGATTTAAAATTAAATTAAAGATCCACATGATTGGATCTAGTTCTCAATACATGAAGTCAGCAAATGCATATATATGTTATTTTGTTTATTTCATAATAGCTTAAATTGCATTTTAGTAATTAGAGCCATAAATTATCCATTAAAAATTGTGAAAATGGACAGATGCTTCCTTACTAAAAGAAAAGTCATATCGCCTGATATTTTACAACATGTGTCAGAAATTTCAGAAGATATAAGAGAAAAAAAACCTGCTTAAGGAAATATTAGTTTGGGGAAAAAGAAATCCATTATTTTCACGTGAACTTTGTGTAACTTCTTTTGGATTCACTTTGTAAAAAGGTTTAAAACAGTTTTCATGTAGATTTTTAGGTCTTGCGCGCTACTACTGATGACTTGCGGTCAACTTCGACCATTTTTGATATTTTACAGACATTTTTGACGATGCTGTATCCACATGCGAGGTGCATCTCTAACATTAAAAATACCCGAACGGAATCGATGAAACAAAAATTGTACGTAACTGGTTGTTACAGTCTTATATAGGACGATAAACACCTTTCACAATTTTAGCCACCTGGCAATCTTTTTCGCCATTACAAGAGAAAAACGAAAATGTATCGAATTTTTTGTTTGTTGTCTTCCATTTTTAAAACCTTGTACTCGTAATTGAATTAATCAAACAAAAAACCGCAAGAGGATATTTCATTGTCAAATGTCAGCTTTCCAACAAGCATAAATCTGAAATTGTTCGATATATACCTCACAAGATATCGATCACTACGGACGTATACCGAAAAAATAATGGATTACTTTTTCCCCAACCTAATATTACGAGATTAAAGTGAACAGAAAATGAGAATTAACGGAGAAAAAATGAAAATAGAAGGGAAACAATTTAATGCTTATTGATTTAGTTATTAAATACAACAAATATTTAGTCATTTTTCAGACTTTGGAAGAAATAATTAATAAAAAGATGAAATTAAAATGTACAAGAGAATGTTCATATATCAAATTTATAATGATATTTATTAGATTTCATGCTGTCTAATCTAGATATTATCAAGAAGCTGTGATTGGGTAACAACTTATAGAATTAGCTCTTTTTAAATGAGTAGCAGCTTATAAGCCAAATAATAAATATGTCAATGAATACTGACAAAAAAAAATATACCCTCAATGAAAAGCATGCTATAAAGCAATACATAAGGGGATCCATTTCACCAGTTACCAATTAGGAAAATACTTAAGATAATCATTTTGAAACTGCAATCTCTCTCTCTCTCTCTCACACATACACACACATATATATGTATAATGTGTATATATAAATGCAAAACAACATTATATGTAATTTTGTGTTAATAAGTGAAGAATAAAGATCTTTAATTTAAAGATTTTTAATAACATTTAATAAATTAAAAAGTAATAAATTATACTTTAGAATGATTTGAGTCTAGGAAATGCAAGCTACCTTGCCTAATATTAATAGCTAGCAAATAATGTAAAATTAACGAAAACATCAAACATAAATAGGAATATTTCAGCTGTCTAGTTTTAATTGCAAGATAAATTTTTACATTATAGCTAGAAACAGATGTTTCCTTACAGAATTGCTCTATAGTTACCGTTTTAATTCTACAAGTTAAAATTTATAAAACAATTAAAACCCTTCACAATAAGCTATCTTTTAGTAATAATTCAACTGATTACGAACATGGAAGAATGATTAGATGATCTGATGAATTTATTATTAAGGGAAGAATTTGTAAAATAACAATCATATCATGATTAAAATATAGATATCACCATAAATAAAAACCTAAGAATATTTTATAAATTTACATTAGTGGTTTTATGAGCTTGAGAATAAAGTTAAAATATTTAGATTGACAATATATTTCAACAAAATAAAATTAGAAACAATATTTTTCTCATTTATTCAATCTCCTTCTTTAAGCATTTTATCATTCAATCTCAATCTCATAACTTAATCTTATTCCTAAAATATTTTACTTTTTATTTAAATCTAACAAGTGATCAATTCAATAAAAAATTGAAGATTATAATATTTCAAAACATAATTTCATAAATATGTTCTTGTTACAAGTAGTCATAAAAATTAATTTAGGTCAAAATAACAAGATTAATTTTTTCAAACTATGAACTGCACAAATATACAAAAATGTATAACACAAATTCAAGCACATTTACTGGTGTAAAAAACATATAATGAAGATACAAATAAAACATGATTGACTATGAAATGAACAAAACTCTCACATATAATATTTTGATAAACTAGTTTTCTGCTAAACAAGAAATTAAAAATTTAAACTTCTAAAATTCTAGAAACTAAATGAGTTTACAATTTAAAAGCTACAATTTTTAATATATCAATGATATTTCAAACCATTTAAAAAAAAAAAAAAAAAAAAAAAAAAAGAAAGAAAGATAGATAGAAACACAATTTTAATTTGAACTATACTAACCAAATAAGCGAAATATAACAAACTGCATTCCCAAAGCAAATGCTCGTTCTTCCTCATCAACAGATCTAAAAAATTTAATTTTTTTAAATACAAAAATAATCACTTTAATATTTTTTTAAACTATTAAAACTGAATTGCATTTACAAACAAAAATTATGGTTAGTAAAAGTATAAAAATATAAGTTACTGAAAATTTATATATTTTATGCTTTGAACTATAAAATTGAATTTTAAAGTGCTTATTCTTAACTTTTACATTATATGCAAGTGTTAATCACAATATATGGAAAGAAAATTTAATTTTCCATTAATTCATATACCATATTTTTCTGTATATAATCCGTGGATTATGTGTTAAAAAAAGTTCCAAATTTTGTCGTACGTATTATACGCGAATAATCTGATAAAAAAGCATCCTCCATCAGAAAAACTTACAAGAAAGTGTTAAAAGAAATACTGCTTATG
Organism: Latrodectus geometricus; assembly: GCA_026290005.1. Taxonomy (NCBI): domain Eukaryota; kingdom Metazoa; phylum Arthropoda; class Arachnida; order Araneae; family Theridiidae; genus Latrodectus; species Latrodectus geometricus. The sequence goes on from JAPDSC010044567.1 coordinate 3,787, forward strand.
TTTCAGAAAATAAATAACAGGTGGTATCACAACACACCTGAGTTATTTAAGCTATAATCAACTCTGCCCAATTATGCGCAAGAACGAATTAGGTTGCTCCTAAAGATATTACAGTTGCATTTTGCTAACGTCATATCGCAATTTGTCTTGACATGAGCTGTTTCAATATTAAAAAAATATTCATATTCGTATAACCTCATAAGAAAGCAAAAACTTTTAAGTTACACAGCAGACTTTAAATTAAAAGCTGTAGAAGGCAAATAAAAATGGCGAGAAATGTGTTAATGTGAAGTGAAAAACAAAGCACGGGCAGTATAAAATAAAAATATATAAAATACGCAGTTTGTAAATAGTCCATTTCTTTCATTTAAATATTAAGCAAGCAAATATATATTTATATTAGAATATGTCTAACATTGTTTTAAAAGTTATTGAAAGCTAAATATCGATAAGTTTTACAAGAATCGTTTCAAAATTATCGTTCTTGATTGATCTCGTGCTTTTATCTCAAATTTATTGCATTTTTGTGATGAGGTTGATTCCAACATATCTTTTTCATAATAAACGCTTTATTTTCTGCACAATTTATTATATTTTTAATCATACTATGCATTTTTTTATTTTATGTGACACCCATATTATCAGCAGTACATATTTCAGATTATTCGCTGGGAAAAAATTCCGGATTATGCAACGCTTTTTTCCCTTTTACTCGGAAAAATAAAAAAGGTCGTGCGGATTATATACAAGAAAATATGGTAATATTAAAATATAAATTTTTTAATTACTATTTATTTGACAACAGAATTATCAGTTTTACTTTTCACAAATTTTTATTTAAAACTAATTAAGTTATTGAGTTTTCATATTTGATATGGGAATAACTTTACCCATGCATTTTTTTTTTTTAAATTATAAAGAATTTTAGTATGTCATCAGAACCACATATATGATGATGGAAACCTAGTAATGTGAAAACTGATTGTTTCAGTAAATTACAAAAACAAATATTAATAAATAATTTCTAAGAATAGGTAAAAAAAATTAAAACTGATGAATTTCATGAAATAAGATATTGCTATTCAATTAAGTCTCACGTATAAAAGTATTGAGGGTGTAGAAATTTGTATATTTTTCAAGCAATTTTTTTACTGGTACTTTCATTCTGTTTTATCTTTTTTTTTGAGGGGAGGGGGGAATAATAGATCAAACATTATATTTGGCTATTTAGTTAGAATAATATTTAATATTTTCAAATAAATATTTTATATAAATATTTTTCATTTTTTGATTCAAGCACATGCCCTAATTTCATGTTATACAATGAAATATTTATTAACCTTTAACAGAAATTAATGGCAAAAAATATTTTTAGTACCTTAATTTATACACTAAATACTCACATTAAAATTAGAACTTATGATTTAATAAATTAAATAATAAAATACTAATTCATTTTAAATATAAATTGAAAACAAATAATTTACACAAAAATCATTTAGAGCATTTAAATATTGAAACACTTTGATTTTTTACTCATAATTAGTCATTATTTATCAACATGAATATTTTTATTTTTAATACTTATTTTTAGTTATTAATTATAGCTTTGTAATTTAATTTATAAGTCAAGAAATAAAATATTAAAGCAACTAGAATTTGCTTTCTTGTATACAATATCTTACCAATAAAGATATAAATTAATCAGGGAATTAAAATTCATAACTAATAATTGCAATTACTAAATCACACTTTATAATTGTTAAAATTATGTTTAAATTCCTAAAATTAATTACAAAATAAATAAGGGATTAATACATATCACCTCTTATATATTTAATAATTATTGACCATTTAAAGTAAAAATCCATAGTTGCTACCTTAAGTGGTGAAAAATATTACTTAAACTTTAAACTCACATTTTAATTATTTACCTCAGCAATTTTATTTGTAAAATATTATGATAAATATATCAAATAGCAACAATTCATACTCTACAAACCCAATAAATATTTTAAAAATAAATTGATAGAAAAAATTTTGATATTATTCAACTTCACAGCAACAAAACATCTTAACAGTGTAAAAAAAAAGTTGATTTGTTACATTATGAATATATTTCATGGTTATGATTGTCATTATCATTACTTTTTGCAGATTAAGTCTAAATCGAAGTTTAAGTTTGGTGAATAGAAGACACATAAGGAATAATTTCTTTTATATAATAATGATTTCATACATACGAAATCATTTAAAGAATTTATGATTAAAATTTCAACTTGTATTTCAAATTGAATTTCACAAATTACTTTAATAAAAAATTTAAAAACTCTTTAAATCTATTAAATTTAGAATGGAATTACTCACCTGAGAGTTATCATTAATAGGGGCATATGAGTAATTGAAACAACAAGGGTCATGACAAAGAGTAAAATCATAAATGGAATTATAACATGACAGACATTAGGACAAGGGCCACTTGTAGCCAAAGGAAAAGCCAAAACCTCATGAGCTCTGGTAGTATTCGCTAAGATACAGGCACAATTGGAATAGCTCTGCAAAGTAATTTTTAAATTTATTAACAAAGTAATGCAATAAAAATAAACTTAATAAAGATAAATCACTTATTTTTCAATTGCAATTAGGTAGTAATTTTTGACAGCTGAAAATCAATTACTACAAGCTTAAAGCATGTGAAATTAGCATATATATATTAAATATATGTTAAGTAAACATGCTAAGTATTAAAATGATATACAACTCTCAGCTGCCAAAAGATTTCATTTAGGAATTCTAATTAGCAGACTAGCAAATTTGAGTTACTAAAAAGTATTTTCCTTTACAAACAAATATAATAGTTGATAGTAATTATTAAGAAAATATGATGAGACAAAAGCACTGAAATACTTCTAAAAAAATTGAATTAGTTGATACATTCACTGATAATCGATATAATATTTTAACATAGCTTGATTTAGTTTTTGAAATTTTAACAAGCCTTAGACAATAAGTTCAGAACTTCAGAATTACATGCTAATAAAAACACAAGGGTCATTTTCGGAAAAATTAGTTTGAAAACAATGAACCAAATACAGAAACTTTAAAAATCAGAATATAAAATGCTAAGTAGCAAAGATTTTATAAGTAACATGATTAATTTGTCATTCTACAGGCACTTTTTGCTCATAAATTTGAGCAGGATATACAATCTTTGTAAAATTGTTTATGATCCACAAGTATTCACAATTAAGGTGGATTCAGAATTTAAAAATTGTTGATTGTCAGCATTTGAAAGACTATTATGATTTTAACTATGTAACATAATATCCATGCACAAGACATCATAAGATAACCTAGACAGATGTTTGGTAGGACACCCTTTAGTATAAGCAATGAATAAAAAATTATTAAAACAAATTTAAGCTAAAAAGGAAAAATTCATTTCATGATTAATACATGAAATGCAGATAATTCTTACTCACATGTTTTTATTTGAAAATAATAATGGTACTGTGGTTTATAAGAAAACTGACTCTAATAATGCTAATAGGTAATAACTACAAAAATTAGAGTATTTGATATTACGTCATTTTAAAATATTTTCTAATCCTTTCTCAATACTCTTCGCAAGCTTTTGAAAACATACAGTAGCTTGAAGTTTTAAAGTTTAGTTCAATTAATTACAATAATTATCACTCTTTTCAAGTTAAATTTTTATTATTTAAAAAATTGGAGGGAAAAAAAACTATAATTACATTCAGTTTGTGATCAATTTCTGCTTTACATCCTGCATGACAGGGAGAAAAGTAAGTAATTCCATTGCTACCACAAACTGGTTCAATTTCATTAGGACTGCAACGACAACCCATATTGCAATCAGCAGTTAAGTTCACTTGAAAAGGCTCAAATTCAGCATTAAGAGTACTGTAAATATAACATTAAAAAGTTTTTATCAAAAAGAAATACAGAAAATTTTAAAAAATTAATATAAAAGCAAAAAATACAATGTTGGCACATTTCACAAGAAATAGCAGCTTAGATGGAAAAAATTTTGTTAAACATTAGCAGAAAATTAAACTGAGGCAAAATATTTTTGTTTTGGAGGTTGGTTTTGGATATAATCAGAGTAAAAATATATATAATGTATTTAAATTAAATAATTGATAAAGAAATACTTTTCACAAATTGAATAATTTTTTGGTATTTAAATACTTAAATAAAAACTTACACTGAGGGGCATGGCATTTTTGTTTATATCTGAGAAAATAAAATATAATACAAAATAATAACTGTTCAATATCAATAAAATAAGCACTGTTCGATTAATTCACTAGAATGAACTTTTAGCATACCTTAAGTTTAATTAAAAAATTTTTCAGTGTTTAGCTGTTATTTAATCATTTTTACATTACTCCTTGTATTTTTTTTTTATCAACTTATCATTTAATCCATTTACATCAAATGTTTTTGCAATTCTTTATATTATTTTCAAGGGAATATTTAAAAATTGCATTGCAAAAAACATGCGCTAAAGATAAATAGCTAAAAAAAATCTTTTAGCAGTTGCTCAAAAATTATTCAATTTTATATAAGTTCCAATTTTTATTTATTTTTTTTATTGTAATTTTTTTAAAGCATGAATTTATGAATAAAGGATTTCCTTTAATGCCTATTTTAATTAAAGAAAAAGAAATAAACTCACTTTAATGAGCTTACAGTTTCTAAGGCATTTACATAATTCTTTCAACTTTATACTTCATTAAAAATTCAATTATTGAAGCATATAGATATATGATAGCAGATTTTATGAAAGAGTATATTGATCAAAAATTTGCTCCCTAATCAAAACAGTCACCAGAAAAAGAAATTTCGTTCTTTTTTCATAAAACCAATAAATTCCAATTTCTTTCTTATGATTTTAAAATTTTTTTGCTATTTTAATAAGCAGTTTTTCCTTGTCTGTTCTGGATATCAAAAAAGAGTTTCAATTCTTCCTAGCTAACAATATAATTAAAAATCCGGAATATATTCCAAAAAAACTGTGTTATATACATACATGATATAAACAAAATCATGCATGTAAATAACTAAGAAAGTATTAATTAAAACAATCAAGCAACATTTCTCAGGAATTCCCATATTCGAACACAATCAGCACATTCTTTATGTTAGTTGATAAAAGATGCTAGATTTAAATAAATGCTTGATAATTCAGATAGATTTTTGATATTAATCTACATTGAGAAAAGTATATTGTTTATTCAGGAACAAATTATGCAATATAATGAAAGTGTGCAAAGGAAATAAAAACAGTTAAAAGAAATCTGAAGAAAACCCAAGTTAATGTATACAGATTAGATATTAACAACAAAAATTATTATGTATACATTTAAAAACATTCCTTTCTTGTCAGCTGAATGTAATTAAATGTTTCAGCAAATTCTGGTAATAACCTTATTAATGAACAAGAGATTATCCTGGTAAAAATTTTTTGCTAAATTTTTTTTTTCTATTGGAATAAAAACTTTATAAAGCTAATATTTAATTGTAATGCAATAAGCATTATGCACTAAAAATCTTTTTAATATGTTCAATTTAATATTTTTACCCCACAAAAGACAATTTTCTCTTCCCAGCAAAACTTCAACTTCAAATATCAATAGAATTAACAAAAGTCAGAAGAAAAAATGTATTAAAATTCCATCCAAATTTTTCTACTGCAGGTCACTGAGACTAAGTTAAGAAAAGAAAAGCTCAAACTTAACATTTATAGGATAGTACTTTTCAAAGCAAAGTGTACTAGCTTTGATTCCTACAACATTTTAATAACAAAAGATGGATTTTGCATTTCTAAAGCATGGTTGCAATGGTGGATTCTTGGGAGTTTTCCAGGATGACTTCTTTTAGAGACACGAAAATGATCCAGTATTCAGGAAAGTCCTCCCAAGAGGCAACTTATGTAATGCTCACAAAAATGACTTACAATAATCTTAGACCACCAAGCTGTTTATTATACAGTGTCAAAGAAATGCAAGCATTCCTTTGACATTGTATAGTAAACACATCATACAATATAAATTAACTTTTATACAACAATGATGTAGATCTTTATGCATGAAGCATATAAATTTAATCAATATATATCAGATTGTTTCAATTAATGATATATAGTTCAATTTACATGATCAGTAGACACAGTCATCAAATTAATTTTTAGTTGCTACATAAACTAAAAAGAACAACATCCAATTAAATATAATTTACTGCGAATTGCTTCATCTATGAAGAAATATGCAGCATATTATCAAAGCATCTTATATGCATGCAATGTCATTACAATTTTACAGCCCTAACAATTTTTAAATAAAATGGAAAAATAACATTTGAGTCTTCCTGAACACATTAATACAAATTAACGTTTAAGACTTCCTGAAATCCCCTGCTGAGAATTGATTATCCCATAGCTGCCAATAATGTACAGTAAAATAATTAAAAAAAATCAGTCAGAGTTGGTAAATATCTTCCTAGACGAAATTTAAGAATTGCAAGTTTTCCAAGAATCAAATTTTTCCTATAGATACTAACAATTATTTGCTGAAAAAATATTTTATTATTTGAAGAAAAATGTATGTCGTATAATGTACCCATTATACATTTTGAGTTATTTTGTAAAATAAGGGTAGAGATAAATATTTGCAAGATAAATGAATTATTTTGAAAACATTAAACAGCTCTATAGCTACAAAAAAAAAAAAAAAAAAAAAAAAAAAAAAAAATACAGAAATACACATTCATTTAATATATTCAAATTTTAACATGAATTATTAAAATATTGTAAATAAAGATATTTTTCGAATTTTTGAAGTGTCTCATTTATTTTAAATAAAATGCTTAAGTAAACCTAGGATGGTAAAAATGAAACACAAAATAAATACAGTAAACTGTCAATTATCCACAACGTCTAAATTCCAAAAAATTTCAATGCCTATTAAGGAAATGCTTTGGTACAAAGAAACAAAAATGTTTAGATAATTTTATTGAATAAATTTTCAAGCAATAAGAATGTTTATGTAAGCTATTTTGTGCATAAATTGTTCAAATGCAGCTCAGTGTTATCTTTTTTCATAACTTTGGGGATTATCTGAAATAAATAGCTAATCAATTCAAAGGATGAATAAAAGTTTAGTTTCCAAATATTATTAACTTAAATTTTGTTACTTCTTTCTTTCTAATCATTAAAATTTAACAAAAAATGAAGTCTATTTGTTTTTCAATACCTAATATACTAAACTAACACATATCCATATTACAAGTTTACTTAGTTATTTATTATCAAATAAACTGCTGTATTTCTAAGTTACTCATTCAAAAATATACATGAATCCTGATAATTATTTTATTTTCCCAGATGTTAAACATTTCAGCACTTTTTAGGTTTGAAATTAAAGGCAATAATGCAGAAATATCAAGAGCAATTTAAATGTGCATAGAAAATTAATATTTCAAACCGTTCTTTCATAGTCATTTATTAGTAAAGTTGTTAAAATAAAAAAAAATACAGTAAAAAATCGAAATAATTACAGAATTAATTTTACGATATCTTCTACAATTCTTCAATAAACTGACTAATTGCAATTAATTACAAAAAGTAATAAAAAAAATATGAAATAACATAGCTGACTTTGAAAAATGAAGTATGACAAAATTTAAATTTAAGGAATAAAAATAATATTTAAGAGAAATTACATATAGTTAATAATTTAAAAAAAAATTTGGAATTTTAGGATTCAAACAATTAAATATATTCTCTATTCCCACATAAAATCAATTAATAAATTTCATATAAACTGCTCAACACTATTACAAGCTGTATAAAAAAGGAAATTTAAATTATATTTTGCCAAACTTTTTGCATTGATTTATTTAATTTCCTGTCATTAATTAATAACATAAATACACTTCTTTCATAAAAACTTTAAATAAACGCTTTATTGCTCATATTAATGATAAGAAAACACAAAATAGCTTAACAATTTAAAGATATGTCAAAGAAATGCATCTAAAATACAAAATTTTGAAAACATGATTCAATATTGTCATTTATACATACCAAATTATATCATTTTAGTTTTGTTCTATAAGTAATTATATATATATACATATATTAGAAATAATGGTATAAAAATAAGAGATTGAAAATATCATTTACTTATTAAAATATGGAAGTGTTGCACCAGCCATTCGTATATTGTCACAGCCAAGAAAATAAAGAAGAGTATATAAACCCATACACACGATATTGAAGAATAAAACAAACTGAATGGCACCTGAAATAGCCAAAGTTTTGAAAAATAAAATAAACATTAAATATATTTTTTAAGTATTAAGAACAAACGAATCAAATTTAATTGGTATAGCACGTGAGATTAAAATCATCTTATAAAATTTATACAGATCACAATATTTCAGTTTTATTTAAGTTTAATTAAATGCATAGACTTGATTTATGAATAACAGATTAAAAACCAAAAATTAACTAACTAAATAAAATTTATGCTTAAATATTGTTACCAATTATATAGATTTAAAGATCTTCAAGGTAAAAAAATTATATGTAATAAAAAAAAATGAGAAACTGAATTCATAAAAAATTATAACTTTAGTTTTTAAAATCAGCAACAGGCACACTCTTGCATGGAAACACAAACATTTTGTTTTTTATAATAATCAACTTTAAGCACTTAATAAAAACTATTTTTAACAATAATAAAAAACAATCTATACCTTTAGGTTTTAATTGAAAACGTTTCAGTAGATAACCACCCATGAATATTCCAACACAAGCTCCAGGAATAGCGATTCCACCTAAATATTAAATATACATTATCATCAATGTTTAATACAATAATGACTGTTATATGAATTTTTATTAATATATTCGAAATTTTTAATCCTTTTCCCTTGTTATTAATATATAACATGAATATATAAACAGTATACAAATATTTATGTATTAAGATATGGCGTCTTATTTTTTCTCTTATTTTTCTATGTTATGACAAATACAATAATAAAAACAAAAAAGGTTTTGTAATATAATTACTGTCAATATTACAATGTTCCTAAAATTACTTTTTAATTTAAATAAAATAAACTTGTTTTATAAACTTTAATGTTTTGTAATGTTATATTTACAGTTTAGAATAAATGCAAAGAAAATTAATAATTTCACACATTTTATGAATTATTTTCTTTTAATCACTAACTTAAACCTTGTATCTCGAATCAGCAAGAAAATAATTAAAAAAGAATGTTTGAAAATCAATAATTTTACCATATAGAAAACTAACAGAATTTATTGAAATTACATTACAAAAATTTTAAGTTATATACCATTTACCATAATACTTTTTCAATTGATATTAAAACAAAATTTTATAACTATTAATATACATGTTAAATAACTTGTTTAAGATTAATTTTCACAAGTTATTAATACCTATAAATTTGTTACACACTAAGTAGATAAAAATACCAAGTTAAAAGAAATTATGAACATTGCTGAGTTTTTGTTTGAATACAAATATTTCCAAAAGAATATGCTCAAATTAAAACCAAGTAAGAGGTAAAATATATTTCATAAATACTAATAAAATGTATGCTATAAAACAAATAATAGTTTTAAATTAAGAATTCTCAAATTAAAATTTAAGTTTCCCACCTATATATTAAACAGTTTCATTTCAATTTTGAATATGATAAATAAAATATCGTTTCGTATAAACAGGGAAAAAAAAAAAAAAAAAAAAAACTGAGTGTATTATTTTTTTTAAAAATTATTGTAGCTTTTTAGATTAAGATATTTTTATTAAGTAAAGAAAAATTTCATATAAATTTGAAAATCTTATTTAAGTTTTTCTGAAGAACAAAGATAATTTCTTTATGTAAGCAAATTTTAAGTTACCTGTAAAGATGCTTGCTTGGGATTTGCCAATGCTGAATTGTGTTTCAAGGTATTTTGGGAGGAAGACAAGAAAACCATTCACAATACTTAGCTCCATGCAAGACCCGAGGCAAGTGACTATATATACCGGATTACTTAAAAGACGCCACATAGAAGCTGGGATGTCTATAAACAAATACATTTATAATTAAACATGTATATATACACACACACACACATCTATGAGCAAATACAACTAAAATTATAAGATTCAACTGTCTCACAAGCAAAACACAGAAAATTATTTTTATCTGAAAAAATATTTTTGACACATTCTAAATTTCATTATTATCTACTAACAAAATATTTCATGCCACTTTCTTATTCAGATGTTCCAGAAATATTTACTACACAATCTTCTAAAAGAAATAATTTGCTTTCAAATATAAAATATTTTAATTTCTTTACATTAAAGTAGCACATACAATTTTTTAAAAGTAATTAATGCAAAAGACAAATTACCCAACTCCATGTGATAAAAATCTTTAAGAAATAAAAAAATATTACCACTCAACAATTAAGAATTAATTATACCTTTAATATCTTTGCCATATTCTTTTGCTTTTTCTTTGACATTATGTTGCTGCGCAGTAGTTGGTTCTGAATAGGTAACCATTTCTTGACCATTTTGCCTTTCTAAAGTATTATTTTCACTTTTTAAACGTCTTGTACTGTAGTATTCCCCTTTTTCTTCCCAGCGTAATCTCTGCTTTTCTCTCAACAGAACTTTTGGAAAAGCAAAATATGGAATGGACACCTAAAATGTTTTACTTATTGTTTATAAAAACATTTGATTTCAACTTACTAACATTTGACACTATAAAAACATTAACATTATAAAAACATTTGAACTAAAAATTTAAACTTTATATGAGAATAATAGCCTAATATTAAACTTAAATTTTTGAATGGATGAAAATTATTTACTTTCATAACACAAAGCTATGGAGTTGCTCTTTCAATAAAAATATTAACATTCATAATAGAGAAACAAAAATTTAATTTATAAATAATTTTTTTCAATAAATATAAATTTAATTCCTTTTATATATTGCTCTGTATCTCTCATTTTTTTTTTGTATGAAGGCTAAATGGACAACTATAATTATAATTGATTACAAATCACTAGAAATATATATATAGTTAGCTGGGAATCGATCTTACAAATACTGAACTGAAGATTAGGTTCAAATGCTAGCTTAAGCAAATTTTAAAATTAAATTACAATGTAATGCATAACATACTAGTAAAAAAAAAAAAAAAAAAAAAAAAAAACCATACTTCAAAATAAATTGTCCTTATGACAATATAAATAAAATTCGAAATTATGAATTTTACTATAATAAAAAGCCGTAAAATTTTTTCAAAATAAATATTTATTGTTAATTTTACCCCACAATAAAATTTAAATTACACAGTCAGAAACTAATAGAGCAAAATCATTTTTAGTTACATAAAATTGATTATTTAAAAATTTACCAGTAAAAGTAGAACACCACAAATAACAAAGCCTGCCCACCAAGCCCCAATCCATCTCGGATGACCAGGGTACAGATTTGGAGGCACAGTATTGTACAAAAAATAGTTCTCGTGGAAAGAAAGCAAGAATCCTCCAAGGAGAAAGCCACAAACTAAACCAAATGCCACCATGCTGTACATGCAACCTGAAAGAGTTAATTCATTGACTTATAAATTCATATTTAGTGATTTAATTATAGTTTATAAGTACATAAACTCTATAATGAGAATTTAAGTAAAATAATTTTTCAAGACAAGAAAATATACAATGTACCAAAATTAAATTTAAAAATTTTTACTGGGAATAACATTTGGAAAAATACAACTTTGGTAGGAAATCATGGACTTTTTAAAATACTGTAAAATATAATATCAAATGAAAATAATCAAATTTAATGATATTCTTCTATATATTTACATAATGCATTCTTACATTCACCAGTGTTTAATAAAGCACAAAAGGTCCTTACCAATGTACATGGAGGAGCTTTCTTTCTTAACATGATCATCAATGTAAGTTGTTCCCAGAGTGAAAATTGGAGTTCCACCACTGCCAATTAGTATCTGGGCAACCATGAAAATCAAAATGTATAAAGTGTTGGAAGATCGTCCTTCATTGCACACAGTAGGGTCCATTTCATGCGAAGGAGGATTAATAAAGTGGCTACAATAAAGAGTTGTAAAAATACAGATGTGGTTTAAAAGAATAAAAAAGATCAATCAAGAAGAAATATCTCAAATATATATAGTAAATGAATTTAATAATTTTACATTAAAACTAAAAAACAACAAATTTAAGGAGTTACAAAAAAAAATTTAAATTCTTTTATTTACAAAAAAAGAAATTAAAATAAAAAATATAAATAGATATTAAAACCTGCCTGAATTGTTTAGTATATCATAAAATTTTGAAATATGCCATTCACAGAAGTTCTCATGAATAAAATAAGAAACTTTAGAAAAGTAAATATTTTATTCATTATAAAATAAAAATGTTTTATTTATAACAAATCCAACATTCAATGTTTTAAAAAAATTAATTTTATTGATGGTATATGTAAGATAAAAAATGTGGTTTGTCTCACTCAAGAGTATTTTTTTCACAATGGGTAATTAGACAAAACCTATAATTTAATGTGGATTAACTATTACAAACAGCCAAATACAATCCAATTATAAATACTTATACCTAGGAATATAAATTGTACAATAATGATGAAATTTTTAATAAAACATTCACTCAAGATAGTTTCTATTTCTAACGAATCATTAGAGAGCTAAGATTTTTTTTCTTGTATAGGTAATTTTTTTAGGAGACGTACTTAAAGCAAATCAAGTTCCAGTAATTACTCAGAATTCAAGTTAAGTTTTTCTAGAATGAGTATAATAGCTAACTGATGTTATTAATCATTTCAAATATTGTGCAAATAAATAAATAAATACTCAATTACGTGTAATCAGCTAACAGCTGCAAGATTTAGGATTACATTGTATTGCAATTTAAAATTAAATAGTAATTTAAAAAAGCATAGAAATATTGTTTTTATGTTAAAAAAAGTTATTAATACTTTAAAATAGATAGTATATCTTTTACACATATCAGATTCAATATTTTCCTTTATTAAACATTGAAATGTTAACAACAATGATATTTTATATAAACAATTAAAATATTTTGATTTAAACTATTTGAAAATGCAAAATTATCTTATTTCTACTTATATATGTACGAAAAAGTTTTATTTAAATTTTTGAAAAGAGTAAATAAAAATTTGATAAATGCCATTATATTTAAGTGCACAAAAATAATTTTGTCTTAGTTATTTAGGCATAACAGACATAATTGAAGCAATACCTATTTCAATGATAAATATATGGTACAGCAAAATTCTAACAAATGCAGAATAAAAATATAAGCATACAAAATTTTGCTAAAACTTATCATAAAGTTTAATCTTCAAATTTGAAAAAATGAACACTGCACAGTTATAAAAAAAAATATTACAATGTTAAACAAATAATCAATGCAATTCACTCTATTACTAAAAAAGCATGACAAAAACAATAAATGCAAAAAGTCTTAAATTGAGGAGAAAAAATTTATATATATTTTTAAGTTTTAGGATTTGGTTTGTAACTTATTTTTGGACATTGGAAAATGCAGTGAAATTAAATCCGTATAAACTCAACTTATTTATTCAGAAAAAATTAATTTAAAACAAAATTGATTTCAATCAAAAAGGAAAATAGCACTGATGCTAACAATGAAATATTTTAAACATGAAATAGAAAAAATTTAAATTCTTAATATTGCAAAGTAAAATTTCTAAAACAGACATTTAAATTTTGAGCAAGAACAAGCAAACATTACAAAAGTGACAAACTAAAATTAAAGAAAGCACATAACGAAAATTGAGAAGCTATAAAATGTTATTGATTCAAATTTTAACTACAATATTGTTCTCTGGGCTTTGAAAGATAATTCCAAGCATTAAATTTAGTATTCAGTCATCATGTGTATTTTTTCATAATTAATCCTTAGTTGAACACATTTCTAATGTATGTTGTAATAAATAACTTTCAGAGCTAGGCCATATTTTGTTAATTTTAAAAATGGTTACAAAACTGGAAATTGTTTAAAATTCAGGAACATAACAATAAGCATTTTCAAACCAATACCAACTAATTGTGTGAAATATAGATCTACAAGAACAGTTTAAAAAAATAAACAAGCAAAACACTAAACACTTAAAATAATATCTCAATGAATAAAGAACTTTAAATTTAATTTCAAAAACCCAATATTCTAGAGCTTCTCTTTATTGCAGCAGAAATTTGACTCATTGTCTCTTATTCTCTTAGTTCTACCATTCAATACCATTAAATTATCATTGTATAATTAAAAGTTCAATACAATAATTCTGTAACAATATGAAATTACTCCCATTCAATTCCTGAAAATGTGTTACATTTTGATTGGCTGTAATATTTAAAGGAAGTTAAACAAATAATTGAATTTAAAGAACATTTTAAAAAGTGAATTGAAATAATCTCAGTAAATTTTTACTGTACAACATTAATATCTTTCAAATAAAAATTTAGAATTATAATCAGATTTGATAATTTGCATTCATTAGTATAACTTTTTCACTTATCTAAATAGTTTATAATAAATCAAAATGAAATAAAATAATTAAATATCATTTAATTATTTAACCTCATTTTGAATTCTTACACATTTAGGAACTCAAAATGAGATTAAATTTTATTAACTTGAATACATTTTTTATCTTGATGACTATGAGTTATATACATTTTAAGTAAAAACACCATTCCTCCATTATAATAAATGAACAGCTCCTTTTCTTATTTAATACATATAGTATTTCAAACACATAACTTTAATAAAGATGTTTTATTACAAATTAAAATTGCACACATATTTTTCAAAAAAAGTAGCACATTTCTGTAAATGTTATTATCAAACAAATATTTTTGAAGAAAAAAAGATAAATTTCTATAACAATTATTATGAAATTTTGTATGCTGACTAAAAGGTGGGGGGGGGAGAAATAACCTTTTTCTTCCACATCATTTAACAGAGAGAAAATTTTTAAAAACTGGAAAAAATTTAGAAGTATTTTAAAAGCCTTTAAAGTTTTGAAGAACACAAAATTCCAAGAGTTTTCATAAAACAAGAGCTCTGAAATTAATTTTACCAATATTATTATTTTAATTATTTTTCATTGCATGAAAATATGAAAAAAAAATTCCACTTCCTTTCATTTCAGAATGGAATGAATTTAACATCTAAATTTCAGAATTCCATTAAAAAAATTCAAATTACCCCGAGTGTGCTGTCTGCGATGATTGGACGGTGGCAGTTGGTAGTTGGCAAGTATTTTCATCCATAGGATGAGTGAGATTTCCTATCTGGACAGTTGTAAAATGTTGCTCCAGAAAATAAGGTACGCAGAATACAAGAGATCCAATACCCATCACAATTATTCCTAAATTTGTTAAAATTAGAATTATTAAGTTGAACACAGACGAAAAATAGTTAGCAATCAGATAAATTTGTTAACACATATTTTGATATGATGAATAGCAATTTAAGAAATTTTTAACTCAATCGATATTCTTAACAATCAAATTTAACTTTCAGATTTAAATACAAAATCTTAAATAATAGAAGCACATTCATCAAAATATTAATGTAGTAAAAACAAAATAAATAAATCTATAAAAATTCTTTAAATTATCATAACTACAATTTTCTAAATACTATGACGCATTTACCAAATCAATTAAAAAGAAAAATTTGCATTTTTTTTTTAATTTACACATTTGACACTAAGAAATAATTTCTTAAGAAAATTTTATAATTTTAAATATGAAGTGCACATTTCAAAACTAATTACAATTTTTCAAAAATTAATTCTTTACAATATTGTCCCCAATTGAAACAATGATTTTATATCCCTATATGAAACAGATCTGCAATTAAAAAGTTTTAAAAATGCTCCTTTTAGTTTTGCATTAAGCCAATAATAATGTATCACTCATTCAAAAGGATAAAAATACAAAATACAAGAATAATTGGCATGAAATTCAGTAATCAAAAATCTAGTTGAAAAATATTTTAATAAATTCTTGAAACCACACCATAAAGAGTTAAAAAAAAAGGAGAAAATCAAAAAATGGTTACATTGAAATTACAGACAATGGGAAGAAAATTTTATTTTTGAGTCGAGAAAATTTTTAAGTATTAGAGAAAGTGCTTTCTGAGAATATGTTAAGAATTTGTTTTATAATAGTTGGTAAATTGAAAAATAATTTGTTGTCTAGAATAAAATTGTAAGAATGAAATATATATTATTGATTCAATTCAGAGTGATTTGATTATCATAAATAATTCGAAAGAGATGCCATTACGAATTTTCAGAGTTTTGCAGGAAGGTTTAAAGAGTATGCAATATTAAATGTTGAAGAACAGTCTAATTTAATATTTTATATACATAATAGTAACATTTCTAATAAGAATAATTGAATAAGTATTAAATATAATAAACTAAGCTATACATTTTCTTGATTACATTAGAAATAAATATTCCTTTGGCATATACATCTACTTTCCAGCAATCATTATTAATTGTATAAGAAATTATAATAAATGCAAAATAATTATAAAAAAAGTTAGTGCCCTTATTGGCCCTGACGTTTAGTTACTTCAAATATACAATTGAATTCTTAAAACTACATTAAAGTGATCACATGAATCTAAAATTTCATTTACATAAAGTAAATCAAACTTTAAATATTAAAAATATCAAATCAGTTTTTGAAAAATACTCATCTTATTTTAACTGTTATAAATTATATTTATATATTAATAATAGAAAATATAATTTTTTTTTTCTTTTTCAATACTAACCTTTTCCAATCCAAACAGGAATATGCCTATGACTTCCCAGATAACTGACAAAAATTATTGTAAACAAATTACCAATTTCAAATGTACTTGCAATAGCTCCAGATACACGACTTGGAATATCAAACCTTTTCTCCATGGTAGTAATCACACTAAAATAAATTACCAAATATTATAAAACACCAAATGTTTCAGTGCATAATGTTATAGTACTGCAAACAAGTTTTTCAAAAATCACATCTTAAAAAATTAATGAATGCATAGTAAACAAAACTACAAACAAAATTTGCCTGGTATGATCTTAAAGTAATAAAAATAATGGAGAAAATATCTTTTTAATTTCTTGTGTTTTTACTGCTACTTTTATAATATTCACCTTATTTTCTATAATAGAATATGATAAATATTGTTTATATATATTTTTTTACAATAACATAAAAGATAAGTTTATTCATTTAAATATTTAGCAATGAATATTAATTGGTGACATTTTTATCATATAAATCTTTAATAATTTTATAAAAAATTATATATTGATTTTTTTATTGAAAAATATGAATTAATAATAATTAATACAATACACTAAATGATTGTTTCCTTATAAATCTCTTAATCATGCTAAAATATTGAGTTTCTCACAAATTTAAAGTATCTGGAAACAGGATTTTGTTGATTTTTTTAAATATATCTATTGTTCGGCCCACACATCTTTCTTTACAGCGTTAAAACTTGTCTTAACACTTTGAAAAACAAACTTTTAAATAAACTGATATGGTAGAAAAGAAAACAGCAGATTGATAAAAAAAGACTAATAGATTCATGTATTTCACTAATAACAAGTAGTATTAGAGGAACAAGTTAATGAAATTAAGGTATATATTAAAATGGATGAATACAGTTAAATTGTTTAAATAATAATATAGACTTAATAATTTGACAACCTACAATATGCAGTGAAACTTTAATGTCAGATTTGTATAACTTATGATAACAACAGATAACAAACTCATAAAGGCAAATGGGCTGACAAGAAATAGTAACTCACATTATCACTTACATTGTATTATATTTAGTTTACCATCTCTTCTCTAATGCATAAAAAATACTAATAATTAAAATTAATTTTTTTGTTGGATAAAAAGAAGCATTTTTCAAAGGAATTGGAAAAGCTCAAATAAATCTGAGTCTTTGGTTGAAATAAAAAAAATGATTTTTTTTTTTTTTTTAAATTCTAGAACTTTGCTAAACTACCTACATTTTATTATTATACAGAGTATGTCTTTTTTACATTAAAAAAATGCTAACATATTGAGGATATATATATCCTGTAACTTGGGGACTAGCTCAAGAATATTTGGTATCCTGTATGAAATTAGTATTGCATTTATATTTGGAGCTTATTGATAATATGCTTAACATTTTTTCCTTATTCTGGAACAAAGTATATTTTAAATACAATATATAAGAAATATGGATTAAAAATAAACGGGACACTGTTTTAAATACAATGCTACAATCTATGCTACTTAACTTTGTTTGTAAATATTCATACAACAAGCCTAAAATCTAAAATTTATGATGAAAATTTATCTTTTTATATGTTTAATATCCAGTGTTGTGATATCAGTAACATATTCAGCAGACAACTATGTATACTCACAAATAAAATATAGATAAAATAGAACATATTTGATCTTAAAAACTGTCTCTAACTTTTCTAATTT
>JAPDSC010044579.1:0-12535 GCA_026290005.1 Latrodectus geometricus
CTTAAGCTGATATCACATGTTCTACTTATTTAAGTAATCGATAACCTGCTCATTTATCTAAAACAAATACATTTCATGTAAAAAATACTAACATCCTTATTAAGATTTTATCTTTAAATAGAAATATTTGATTTGATAAAAATATTTCATGTACTATTAATAAAAAATGTAAAGAGAATTTTTTTAAATATATCACAATAAACTACTATGAAATTTAAAATATCAGTAAATTTAAAGTTTGGTTAAATTTAGTAAGTTTAAAATAAATATATCTGTAAATTTAGTTTTATAAAATCTAATTTATGCTGTAAGAAATCATCAGTATTAGAGTAAATTCTATTCATCATAAGCACACATTTTATTGAAAGAAGCATGAATCTGTAGATACGTACTATATTATGTAAAATAAAATTTTTTTTCAAACTACATTATTTCTTAAGTTTTTCCTTCACATTCAAATAAAACAAAAATTTAGCAACATATGTTAGATAACTATCGTAATATTTTAATAAAAACTTGAATCTTACTACATTTTTTATAACCTTACAATTCTACATGATTATTAATTCACTGATAAAATTCAGAATATACACATATACTGTTGCTGTTGCATATACTGTTACATGGATGCTTCATTTGCCAAACCGATAAACTTCATAAAACAGGAAATTATAAAAAATGCTAAAAAAAATATTGTTTTTTTAAGATTAACGTTTTTATATTATTTACATGTCGTTTTTGTACTGCTTATTCTTATTGTCAATGAAATTTTTTCTGATATACACAGTCGTATATCATGTACAACTTTTTTAATTGAAATTCAAAAGTGTGAAGTTAAGTTAATCTATTTAGCAAAGTAAACATCTTTACATAAACTGTTGTATATAGTAATTTGTTGGAAAAATATATCTTTCAATTATGTAAGCATTTTCTTCCACTTTTTTTATGTAATAATTATGAAATAGAAAATTATAATTGTAAACAAAAAACTTTTTTTCTAAAAAGAGTAATTAATTAATAATATAATATTTCATATTATTTTATTGCCTTCATATGTGAACCTATTTTTCTTAAATAAAACAGGTAGAAAATAATAGTTTACAACATTTATATATTGGGTAAAACTCAAATAATAATTTTATGAATGCAAGTAGTTACTTTAATTAAAAATTGACTTTAAATTAAAGAGTTATACTTATGATATTGTTTAAAAACATTTTATTGCTTAATATTCGGCCAAATTGTTTCAAAAGAATCTGCAAGGCATTACGTAAATGACAATCTAACTGCTAAATACTTTTAAAATCATTCGCATCAATTCACTCGACTTTTAAAATTTGCTTTCTAGGAATCTCGTAAGGTGCATCACCAGAAAGATTAAGCATTACGCATTTGGTACTTATCAAATAATAGGAAGAAAACAGAACTTCTTAAAAGCCGATGTCATTTTAGATAATCAGTTGCTATCATTTTATTTTTCCAACCTTTGAACAGAATGAACAAATAATTTGGTGAGCTTTCTTTATCTTGAAAAATCCTCAACAATTGCCCTTTAAATGTAAATAGGCAATTGAGGAGGTAGAGAGAGTGATCCAGTTACACTTTCCTTAGACAATCATTTGACATAGTAATTATTTCAGTTTAGAGCTATAAGAATACTTTCAACTTACATATTGATATTCTTTCATTACTAGTATTGATGAATTTCTAGATATTATAATGTTAAAATGTAAGAAGAAAAACCGGAAAAAGATAAATTGCAAATTTTCATAATCTTTAAAATTGAATGACCTATATCAAGTAATATTTCCTTAAGATAATACTTCTTTTAGTATACTTCCTTAAGTATACTTCTTTAAGTATTACTTTATTCAAATATTACTTGAGAAAAGACTTTCAATTTTAAAGATAATGTAAATTTACATTTTGTCTTTTCCAATTTTTCTACTTACATTTTAACATTATAATATCTAGAAATGCACCAATACAAGTAATGAAATTAATAACCTATGTGTTGGCAGATTATTGTAATAACACCATTAACTATTTAACGCGAAAAATAAAAATTGCGGGGTGTAATGAAATAGTATCAATATTTAAATTTTACTCTATCTTATAGAAATTTCCCATCTATAAATATTTTGTAATAAATTTTATGTGTTTTTTTTTCACAACACTTTTAAATTCTTTTCATAAATTAATTTTGCAAAAGAAAATATTTCCATTTTTGTGAGAAAAATTAGATCAACAAAATATGTATAAAATATAGATTAAGAACAATAAGAATAAGAAAGTGGTTAAATTTGTTAAGCAAATATAAAAGAACATTTATTCATAATTTGATTTGCTATTCATAATTTGATTTGCTTCAAAATTTTCTTATGCTCTTTCTTTATGTATAGAAATATTCTGAAAATTATTTTATTGTTTACCATTTATAGTTTTCCTGTTAATTTTGTTTTCTATTATCTTTGGTAAAAAAAAGAAAATTTTAAAGGGATTCTTCTAAATTAATAAAAGTGATTCTTCTAAATTAATATATTTAGCTTCAAATTCAAATAAGTTTAGAATTTGTGTTGATTTTTACATCCATTTGTTTGAAAATTAATTAAAAGAATTATAATTATTATCTCATTCAAAATTCCTGATAACTGATAATTTGCTTATATTTATAACATAATCCATTTTCAGTAGAAAAATATTCTTCTAATTCGTAGAGAATTTTTTAAAGACTGAAAAAACGCAGTTTTTACCTTGTAAAATCACTCGTTAAAATAAAATCGAAAAACATGTTTGATGAAAAAAATAGTTTTATTATATCGTCTTTTGTGTGCAAATACTTACTCCTTGATATCAATTAAGTGAATAAGATTCTATGACTAAGTGATAAATTCAGATTGCAGTTTAACTTAAAGATAACGTCTTTACTCTTTCGTAAGATTAATATCGTAAACTTATCTCGTTTATTACGCATGCATCTATAAAAATTTTAGAACTTATCGCTTAGAAAAACAACCCAGAAAATCTTACAGATTTTGTAGAAACATAAAATACAAGAAAGTTATAAATTATGAATGAAAATTATACTAAAAAGTCATACACACACAAATTAACGGGCTGAAATATGTATTCTTTTATCACAAGACAAACATCATTTTAAATCTAGTACTTAAATAAAATATAAATACCATGTTCTTCATAAACATGGGAGTAATGGCATGCTTTTTTAATATATATTGCCTAAATAGTTTTCTTATTTGATATATTAATTTAATATAGTCACGTAACTTGTTTATTAGTTAAGTAAGAGTGAAATCAGTATCTAGAAAATATTGTGGAGTATGAAACATTGGTTTTGCACATATGAAGGCTCTTGCTGAAATTTTGGAGATACATGCAAGCGAGAAGCAGCAGTAAAACATTAATGAATAAATCTGAAAACAGGAGTTATTTTGCTTTAATAAGTTAAATGATTTTTTATAAATTAGACGCGAATAATTTATAGTAATGCAAATTTCAGCCAGAATGTAAGCTGAAATTGGTTGTGCTATGATTTTCCATAATTTTAAAGTGGGATTAAATTAAGAATAATACATTTAATGTCTACAACTATAGATTCTAAAGAAAAGCCCATCTTGTGCTAATGTATTCAGATGATTTTTCTGAATTTCTCAGATGTCAAAATTTTATTTATGAATACATAGGCTGTAGTGAGTTGTAACCCGGAACAATCTATTTTTTATGCGAAAAATATTTATCGATCGATGATAGCCTTTGTACCACTAAGTGATATAAAAAGAACTTAAAATCGGATGTACTACCATTAATAAAATTATTCATGAACAGTTCAATTTGAAAATAAGTAATTCACGCCCCATGAGTCTATTATTTAATTTATCCTCCCAAAAAGGAACATAACAGAATTAGAAACGAAATCATTGAATTATTTAATAATAGCGGCCACTGCATGATTTCCAAAAGTGTAACTAGTGATAGAATTCCATTTTTTTACGTTTTAGCACTTTAAGAAAGCAAATATAGTTCTTTAAAAATGAGTACTAATTAATGTAAAAGGATAGAAGATATCTCTTCTTTATTCAAGGTAACTGGGACATTACCAAATATTTTAAAGAAATTTTTCAAGAAGTGAATACTCATGCTTTACAGCAGAATTCAAAACATGGTGATGATTAGTACAGTGATGATTTAGTACAAAACATAGTGATGATCCACCTTATTACCCTGATCTACTTATGTGATTTTTAAGTATTTTTTTAAACTGAAAAAACGTAAGTGAACGTTGTTTTCATTCTGAAAACGAGATTGATGGGATAAATAAATGAATTTTTCAAACAATTCAGAAAAGGAATTGCTGCATTTATATTTGGAAAATTATCCTATAGAAATAAATTGAGACTGGATAAAAGTACTTCTTATAATTACTTATTTTAGATACTTAAAACTTCATAGACATAAAATTAAAAAATTAGTGCAGTTTAACAATTTCAGAGTGACCCTTGCATAATCTTGATAGTTCTCTAATATAATAAAAGTCTAATTTAAATGATTAATAAATCAAACTTAACTTTAAAGTCACATTGTTCCTTGCCTATATATATCATTATCATACAACCTGCAACAATGCATAAGTACTGATTGTGATATATATATATATATATATATGTGTCTTTATATATATATATATATATATATATATATATATATATATATATATATATAACTGTATTTATAGCACTATACATGTATATATATAACTTTACTATATAACTTTTACTTTTTACTTAAATACGACAAAACGAAATATAGAACAGTTAATCCATAAATTTACCCATGTCTTATTTTTACATGTATAGTGCAATAAACACAGTTATAGCTATTTATTATCCTAATAATTAAAATATATTGAAAATCAACATTCAAAAATAAAGACAACTCTATGTGTCAAATACATATTTTCCTTCTCATAAAATTCTCAGATGTTTTGTACAGCTGAATAATGCTATGTATGAGCCAAAATATTGTTTTGTTAAAATATCTATGAATATTTTTATAAATATAACAAATAAACTAGGTCCAATACCTAAAATAGTCCGCACTTGGTTTAATTATAGGCAACACCCCCCTTTTAATATGTTCATATTACATATATCAGAGTTTTTTTTTAAATAATTTAAAGTTTTACAATTTGAAACTCATTCACAAATTTCTAAATGCTTAACAAATTTCAGATTATCAAAAATACATAACGATATTGAAGAACTTTTATCAGATCGGGTTAAACACTTAGAATAGATATTATTAAAGGCCAAACTCACACTAAGTCCTCGAAGTTAAGACGATCACAGACTTTTTACCACTAATGTTGTAAATGATTTAATGAAAGTATTTTGTAAGGAAATATCTTCGCAATTACGATTTATTCTATAGTTAAATCCCTTTTTATAAAAATTCAATAAACTCTTAAAACTTAGTAATATATTCTCAATTAAATTGCTGATAAAGATTAGAGCTATAAGTAGTCTGGATATAATCCTTAAAGAAAATGTACTATCGTTTTTTATGTTTATTAGTACATTTTTTTATAAAGAAACGCTAACACATATTTTGAATAATTCAAATACGGTTCTAATTAATCAGAATGCATTAATGAAATTAAGTAGAATGCATTTTAGCCCGATTCTAAATTAATTTTAATATTTTAATTGCGAGAAGAAATTATTCGAATTCTATACAAAAATCAGCACTGAAATTCATAGAATTTACTTACCATGAAAAATATATATTTGGACAATATTAATTTTTAGTTAATATTTTATCACTTGGAGAAAATATTGCGTGTTTTCCAATTGCGTTACCAATCTTAATTTTAAATTAAGGGATTTAACATAATTTGTAATATTTAAAAGGATGATTTTGGTGATTACCTGCTATTTAACTACAAAAGGGTGTCATAAAAAGCTTTAGAAAATCAACGTATGCAAATATATATAAGAAAACATAAAATATCAATTGTTATATAATTTAACATTTATGTTCATTCAATAAAATATATTATCCTTTTTATGATATTTTAGTTCATAATGGTAAATCTGATACAATACAACCCGAGATGAGATCAACAACCAAGTACAATAGTACAATATCAATAATATGAATATCGGTTTTTAATATATTTTACTTTTAATTAATGAAGTACATTCATTATAATAATATAATAATTACAATAATGATATTTAAAATTTTCTTAGAATTAAAAAAAACCTATACCTCAAGAGTATCATCATCTCCAACAAGTAAGAAACTAAATTTCATGAAATAACACATTTGAACCAACTATACATAAAAAATAAAGGTACTTAACCAATGGTAATTATTTGGTGAGTATTTCCCCATTCTTGAATTACATTTAAAATTCATAAATGCCGAAAAAATGTGAAAATATTTTCAAATAAAATTCTGAAATGAGTTTTCGAACAGAATTCTAAAATAAATTTTTGAACCGAATTCTAAAAATATTTTCAAGCAAAACTTTAAATAAATAAACAGATTTCTAAAACATTCAAATGATGTAAGGACTATCAAAGCTTCAATCAAATTCTAGGCACAGCAAAATTTGTCAAAGATCCAGCCAAAACTTCAGCGCATATCAAAATTCCTTCATTTGAAAGAAAATATTTTTGCGCTGTGATGTACAGATTTAGCTCATTTGTCTCTGGCACTAAGTAACAGGAAGTTTTTTAAATATATATCCAGAATAATTAAGTTTGAAGCGTCTTAATTGATACCAAACGAAAATTTATTAGTTGCAAATCGTAAAATTAAATTCAAAATTCATTTTTATTAGTATATAGGACTGAAGTAAATTTCTGGAAAAAGAGACCGGGCACATAAGTTATATGAAATAGTTTTTTTCTAAAACACACAAAAATATCTAGAAATATCTAATTATTTTTAATTATTGAATGAGTTTATGCATTGAAATTGATACAAGCTATAGTATGCTATAAAATATGATAGTCAATTTATTGAAAAAGTGAAAACATATGCAATTAGCTTTAAATTATTTTTTATACAAGCATCTATAAAACTAATAATTAGTAAATTTGAAACCAATGAATGCAGTACTAAAAGGGGCAAAATATTTTTAAATACTGCTTAGCTTTTGAAGATATCCTTCTCACATTTTTTGTACAAAAACACTCTCACAAAAATAATCTACTGTTTTGCCTTTTTGTGGTAAAAAAATAAACATTAAAATATACATATTTTTAGTATTAAATCTTAATCATAAAATTAATATGAAACTATCGGATATAAATACCACATAATCATTTTGTCGATTAATAAATTTCGTGAAATTGTCGTAACGGCTCTGTCATAGTTTCTTTTGAAATGAGTAAATTAATTTAAATGAACATTAAACCGCATAAGTAAAACTATGAAACACCAATATTTAAAAAAAGAAATTTCAAATAAATTTTTCTCATAAGGATTCTATGCATTATGTTCTAAATGGCTCTGCGAGAGATAATATGTAATAATGGTTATCAAAATATAACTTGTTATTAAATATTTGTAACATTCTCAATCTCTTTGATGCAATAAGAAGTTTCGGTTGCCAGAAAAGTGATAAAACCCATCAAGATAACATCGAATTTAGAAAAGCGCCAAAAGAATTATATAACAAAACTGTGTTTTTATTCTTCTTCTTTTAAGGTATTATAATTACATTCTCAGTACTTTTATTTATAAAATAATAAATTTATGCAAAACTTTTATTTATTTATTTTAATTAATAATTAATTTTTTTAAAAAAAATTTAGCTTAGAACTCTATTTTACAGATGGCGACAACATTTTGCTTAGAACAATAAAATATTCCAGGTGGGTGATGAAAATTTTAACTGTAATAATAAGGATTATAAAAGAATATAAGGGAATTAAAATTTAAAAAGAATTTTAAATCCTTATTTTCTAAGTAAATTATGAAGTATTTAAGGTTATGTGGGTTATCTATAAAAACTTATTTCATACTTCAAAGTTCCGTACGATTCCATTTAGATATTTTGTGATGAAATGAAATAGAATTACACGGTAAGGAGCAAATAGTAATTTTACCGTTTTATAATATATAATTATTTATTTACCTTTTACTTTTATATTTTATTCGTTATTTTGACAAATCAGTGCTAAGTTTAAAAAAACAGAGTGAAAACTTGTACATTATTTGCTCTGAAAAATATTGAAATTCTTTAGACTATCAAGAAATATTTATTTAAATGGATTAAACATCTTTTTTGTTTTAACTTCATAAAAAATCATTTCTGATTTACAAAGTTTAAAGTATATTAACAATATTTTGTATTTAAAACATTGTAAATATACTTTTATATGCTATTAGAGAAACAATGAAGGCAATTTATACTCACAATATATTTACTTTTTATATATTTTACAGTAAATGAATTTATCGTCACTGATACTATGGTGCATAAAAAAGAAGTACAGACTATTAATATTTCAAAATAAACCCACGATATAAAAAATCTCTTAAATAAAGTATAAAATACTAGATGAAATTCAAACTCAGACCTATTAAATCAGAAATCAAAGCATTAACTAAGATGAATAAATTAATTGAAAAAAATATTCTATACTATATGATCAAATGTATACAAAGAAGAAATTAAGCATGCGTTACCTTGATTATGGTAGATCTTTGGCGTGATCTGTTAAACCTTGATCTGCTTCATATGCTCCCTTAATATGATTGTTGAACTGTTTCTGTTTCAAAAACATGGATCCAAATTTTATCACTAATGAAGATTTTTAAAAGGAATTGCTCTATGAAAACATTCTTCAAACTTTTAATTGTTTTTTGAATAAATTCAAAATTCTTAAAACAATTCTAAGTATGATGCTTTGGACTTTAAATGGACTTCTAAAATTTCTTGGTAGGAATCTGATGATTAAGTTTTTCAATAGTCATTCATTTTCATACGAAGATCTTGATGATTAATCGAAGTAGATGGTGTACAGAATTTCTAATCATCTTCTATAGATTCATCATCTTTAGATTTTTTATTCTCATAAAATTTTGTTTTTTTTTTAATAAAAGATCGTCCTTAAAAGCATTTTAATCACTTTTGAAATAGATGTTCTTTACGAAAACATAACTGAACACATGCTCTATCGAAAAATCAATGGAAGGAAAATTTTTCTCTCAAAAAAAGCTGAATGCTAAGTTATTTGCAGACGATAAAATTGAATAATTTTCTTTCTGTTGCCAAATTTTTATAGAAGACACAAAATATTTAATAAAAATTTGCAGACGATTTTTATTATAGATAAATTTTGAATTAAATGTTCTGGATACTTTTGGATCCAGAACATTTAATTTAAAATCAAACTATAAACACAGATGATGATAACTAATCAAATTATAATCACAGATGATGATAATTAATCAAATTTTAAACACAGATGCAAACTTGCAATTTTTCAACTTTATACTTGATCAATCAACTTTATATCTTATGATTAATATTATAACCAAAAAAATAATTTCAGTACTTTGATATAATAGCGACCTCTATGTTTCCTCTTCTTCATATTTTTAATTTTTGTACATTTTAGTTTTCCTTAAGATGGGAACAAGTTTTGCTTAAAAAAAGAAATTATTGTGTTTCCATAGTAACAACTGTATAGGAACAGCAGATTAGGTTAAACTATACTTTAGGGTGCCCCTTTGAGTCTCACCAAGTTGTGATTGCAATTGATCGCCAAACTGAGCAAAACCGACTAGCGTTCTGATTGGTTTAGATCTAGTCGTGGCTCTATTTGGTTAATCTAATTGGTTACCTGTTTGCACTGTAATCGGCGCAAACAGGAATGGCGCCAAAAAAATTTCCAAATTTTCCAAAGGGTACCCTAAAGTATAGTTTTAACGTAGATTATTATCAAAAAAATAAATAAACTCGAGTTTTGTTCTTTTTCTCAAGTCATCGTGTCATCGGCTGAGATTTACTGTACGGTCACCCTTGGGGCGATTTTTCTACATTTGGTGATAAATAACATTTTCTGGCAACCCAACCAATTCCGACCAATCAGATCCGACAGCAGATGAGGGATTCCGACCAATCAAGCAATATTTTTCAACATTCTGTTGATGGCAAGAGTTAGCATTAAAACCCTGCGTTTTGGAAGATATGATTTCTCCAATTGGAAGCTCAATTTCGAAATTTTGCAATTACGACGGATCAAACAAAGTACGATTATATCATGAGTTTAATTGACGCTGAAATATTATCTCAAGTTTTGGACCTTCAGATAAATCCCCCAATGGACAATAAATACGTGGTTATCAAAGGCAAACTAATTTCCATCTTCACCGAAACCAAAACGCAAAAGACTAAAAAATTATTAATTGAGGTAGAATGCAATAGAAAACCTTCACAATTATGGGAAATGAATAATTTTGACTTTCTACTAAAATCTACAACGTTCTTTAAAAATTTGATGCCTACGAAATAGTTATCGGTGGTAGTAATATTTCCTGTGTACATTCAGCTTTATCAGACTTGTATATCATTAAAATTCTGTGCCTTATGAATAAATGTATGAGCTCTATTACATCGAAACTGCATATTCAGCAAGATAATATGAGAAACAATTCTCCCTTTGATAATCGAAACTTCCAAAGTATTTTGTCTGTAATTATCTTAGTAATGCTAAGGCAATGTTTCTGTGAAAAATTTAAACTTGTTTATAAGCAAGTTTGTGTCAGATTTAAAAAGGATTGTGTGAAGATTGTGTCAGAATTTAAAAAGGATGGTAGTATTAAATTGAAAAAAGTTGGTTGGATGAGAGAAATCATCGTCCATCCAATAGATGTTGATCTAATATTCCAATATAATATAAAAATAGAGTGCTTATCAGAACTGTAGTTGGATTCACCATTCTGAAGTTACTAACGAAAAGGTAAGAGGTTATGATCGGCACAAATGCTACACTAGATCTTTTGCGGAAGACAAAGAAAGCGGATTTATCCTTATATGAGTAAATACGTCACGTTTTAAGTTCGACTACAGGGATGCCGAAGTCGATCCACTTGCAACTGTATTGTTTGTAATGTCATGCTACCAACTGTATTTGGGAAACAATCACAGACATTTCTGAAGAAGTTTGGGAAGAGTGGAGATCTTATTCTCATTATAGCATGCCACATATGCCCTTGATAAGTATTAATTTGAAGTGCTACCAGCTGAAAATATTAGATATCTTTAGCAATCATTTCAAAACTTAGCGATACCTTGATGTTGTTTTAATACCTTACTATTTCTTTTATAACACTAAAACTTACTTTTCCACAAGGTAATAAATGCCTGTATGTATATGACTAGTAATGTTATGATTTGTTCTTAAATTCATCAAGCGCTTCCTTGCCTAGCTGGATTTCTAATCCCTGTTCCATAAATACATTTAGAATTTAAGAGTTTGTGACTATTTTTGCCCGAGAATGTTAAAGATATAGCTCGATGGCTAGAGACAATTTGACTAAAAGTTCTGTACAATGTTATCCGGATTATTTAACAATCTATGCCATGACAGGTAACACTTTTCACCCAGTCCAAAGATGGTCTTATTAATTTCTTGGTGCTTACGTATTAACGCCAGTGCAGCTGCTGATTTGACAGTTTTTAAGTGCCTCCAATCTATACCTAAAATTTTTGCGTTAAATCATAAATTAAAACATTTTATTTAAAATTAAAACACTTTATTACATCAAAGTAATCAATCGGATTTCGGTGGAAAAGAAACCCATATAGAGATTAATGTAGATTCAAAACAGTCTCTATTTTCTTTGACCTAATACTGTCACCATATGAACTCTGATAAATAAGATTCTAAATGATATCTCGCTGTCCCCCTATGTCTCTTGTTCTCCGTTTAGCACTGTCTCACTTTCTCCTAACTGTTTTTTATATACACTCCAGTATCAGGATCAATAAAATTGTATTTATAATTAACTTTAGCATGAAGAAATCCTTCTTTTTCTATTCTATTTGTTCGGTAACCTTTCCAGCTGTCAGAATAAATTATGCTACCATCTGCAATGTTTTCAATAATTTTACTAAGAAGAGTAGAGAGCCAGCTCTATTGGGAACAGTGACAGCAAACGAATCTTTTCTTTTTCTACATATATCACCTAATATCCACTGTTCAGGTTATACTCGACCACAATTATTTTTAAGCTTAGTAAACAAACTTTGATCAATTTCATCAAATGCAATATAGCAATCAATCAAATGCAATCTAGTCCACCTACCTTCTTGTTTGGTTTATTCTCCATATCCATGACACATAATTCACGCATGTAATTGTTCTAATCTATCACTTTTTTATAGGATAAATCAAGTTGCTTTTCACAAATTTAATCGACGTCAAATCCTAGCACCAGCAGTATATGTGTTGCATTAGTTATCACGTTTTGTAATTATTTTTCTGTTATGATT
>JAPDSC010044579.1:27535-49102 GCA_026290005.1 Latrodectus geometricus
ATCAAAGATTTTTTTTATGCAAACAATCTTACATATTATTTAAAATTTTTAATGATTTTTAAAAAACATAAATCAAAATAATTCATTATTTCAAATATTTTTCTTTAATTAAATAATTCCTTTTTTTTAGGAAGCCTATTATAATTATGTGATGTTTTAATGCTAAAGATGACTTGAGTTTCAACTTTGCTTGTCATATAAATCTTTATCGTCATAAGATTCCAAATCCGTTATTTAATGAGGTCAATATGATATGAAAGATGATAGCATTAATTCTAAAATTTCTATGTTTTGCCAGTAGGTAGTGTAAGATTTGATTTGATATTGTTTATTCACAAACAAATTTGATATAGATAAGAGAACAAAAGGAAAAACACTTGGAAAGATTTGTTTATCGAATATCGGAAACGATTTAAAGTCTCCAAATTCATGAGATTTATCTTAAGTATAGAGCGACAATTCTGAGTCATTATTCCATTGTCTTTCATTTCTCCAGAAAAATCTTCCGTGATGAATTTAAAATTAAAACTATGAATAATTTGGTTAAACTAAATTATTCAGAGAAAATTTATGTGAGTGACAAATAAATGAATTTAAGAAAATTATATTTAAATAAAACTAATCAAGATAATATAGCAACAAAATTTATTTTAATATATAAGCTAGAATGTTATTCTCCATCGCATGTATGTTTAGTGGAGTTTTGGGCTCTTGCTTTACAATCACAAATTTAATTCAATCTGATCAAAGGGCTTAAAATAGATTCTGAACTACTACAATCATCCATTGTAGAATCCAGATTCGAACTATAAATAGTTAACAGTTTAAAAAAAAAACTGTAATAACCTGTTAATATAAATCTATCAATAAGTTATATTAACAACTTCGCTTTCTTCTGTATCATTTAATTTGGTTTCTATGCATGGGAAATGAGTAAGATTGTGAATTTTGTTAGTTACATTTTTTCTCTGTGGAAATTGCAATTTTTGATTTAAGTAGCTGCTAATAACAACGAGGTCTTGTAATCCAGTATTATTACCGCAATCTTCAAAATGGAGGGCTTCAGGTTTGATCACCGATTCTGTTGAATTAAAAGGAAAATGTTATGGTTTTTCTTTATGTAATCACATTTGTTGTGGTTGTCGCATCAGAATTTATATATATATATATATATATGTATATATAATCACATCTCAAAGGCAAAGACGTTGCTGTTACTGATAACACTTGGCAATGCCAAGCCCTCCCTTTAAGAGACTTGGCGAATGAAGTCTTCCGTTTTTGAATAGAGCATCCTGATACTAAGGTGGAATGACGACTTTTGGCCCATAGATGGCAGCACCATCTGAATTTTCCAATTTAGAGATTGAAACCAGTGAAGACCCATAGCCTGGCTCCAACCACCCCCAGAGGTATTAATTTGTAATGGGAGCATGGAAGGCATTGCGACCTGACATATTTTACGTGTCCCAGTCGCCTTTAGTGAACACGACGGATCTTCGGCTAAGCCGGGATTCGAACTCACCACCTTTTGGTAACGAGAAAGACGCCCTAACCAACCAGGCCACCACGGCCCTAAATGTTTCTCCCCGTCGGGGAATCGAACCCCGGTCTTGTGTGACAGGCGGGAATACTTACCACTATACTACCGAGGATTTAAGGCGTAAGAATATGGAGTACTGAATTCCAAAGCACCACGTCTTTCCAATAAATTTTAAAATATTGGAAAGAGATAGGAATAAGGTTTCCAAATACAAGCATTATTGGAGGAGGAAGAGCTCAAAAATAATGCTTGTATTTGAAAATCTAATGGGAGCCAGCTTCAAGTTATTATGTCATTCATAGATCTGACATTGTTGTGTTAAAAACTAAATAGTTGAATAATAAATAATATTTAATGTAGGAAATTCTGCTTCTATTAGAAGTACAAATGATAGCACTTCCTTGGTACAATTGTTTCTTGAAATAATGCCACATTGTACACAATGTCAATCATTCTACATTACATTGATAGTTTTAAATATCATAAAACTCGTTTCTTTCAAAAATCTTTCATTCAATAACTCTAAAACACATACACCGATCAATGTAACTGCAAACCGCTAATTTCACATATCATATGTTTGGATTATGGAGCAGAGTTCCAACGAGATCTTGATTGACCTTATTTCGTATAAGAAATTTTCAATAATAAAAAAAAATTATAAGTCTTCTTTACAAAGAATTATCTACAAATCTGTTTCTTTCAGGAATCGAATAAAATCTAATGAACTTAAGCCTTAATGTAAATTCCAATGTAACAATAATTATTACTGAAAAGAAGGTATTCATTTAACTTAACAATTATTGGGTACTAATTGAAATAATCGTTTTTCAGCAATGAACATCGTAGCACAATATGAAAAATCTCGTGTTAAGCTGCACTGGTTAGATATTTTAATCTTGGTGTTTTCCAATCTTTATATTTCTTAATCTTGTAACTTGCTTAAAGTTAAACACATTTTTATAATTTACAGTTTTATTATCAACGAGTATATACATGTATATACATAAGAGTGAAATTTAAGTGTCATAATGGTATTCGTAATTTTATGATTCAATATACATACATACACAT
This sequence comes from Latrodectus geometricus, assembly GCA_026290005.1. NCBI lineage: Eukaryota > Metazoa > Arthropoda > Arachnida > Araneae > Theridiidae > Latrodectus > Latrodectus geometricus. Next base: position 30,153 of record JAPDSC010044579.1, read on the forward strand.
TTTTTTATGTGTATGGTTTTGGAATATTACATCTCTTTGTTGAAATCGCCAAGATAGTAATTTGTGAAACCTCATTTTCCAAAGTAATTACAGAAATTCTAAATTTACAGCCTGGATATATTACAGCATATCTGTAATTTTAAACCATGCAAATAAAAGGACAGATTCTTTTCTAAGATTCGATGTCATATCTATAAAGAAAAATTATTAAGTTGCTAATAGTTAATATGTGAACAATAAACAGACGAATTTAAAATATCCCGGTGATATATCTAACTTTATTCCTACCAAATAATAAAGGATTTATCGGGTTTCCTTTAAAATTAAACTGTACTTATAAGTCGCATAAATTTCACGTGAAGTCAGCACGTGTAGATATAAATCGATTCTGCGTTCGTTATGTTGTCATTATTTAATTTTGATTTGACAAGACATATTTGACAAGATATAAGTGACTTAACACCGGTTTAATCACGATTAAAATGTCACTACAGACAAACAATGTGGAGTAAATCGATAAAATTTGACGAGGTCTACTTCGATAAGAAAAGCACTTGTCAATACAAACACTTAACGATGAAGTACCACGGGCTTATTCCAGATTTCCTCGTTATAGCAATTATTGAGATATAAAAGGTAGGTCAATGTTTGCGTTGTCAAGGGTATTGTTTAGATGCAATTCTTGAACTATATTTAAAAAGAAATTATCTAACACTTCAAACTAGTTCCTCCAAATTTATTTTCGTTAGCCTTGTTCGGTCATGGTTTCGTTTACGCATAAATTGTGCTGCTATTAAATATGCGTTTAAAATTTTAAAAAAAGTTCGATTTATTGTTCTATTTAAGCCTAAGTTGCATCGTAGCTTGACTATGATCCCTAAAAGAAAATTTAAATTAACTAATCACGCTAATTGTGCCCAGTGATAACGATTTTTGTAGAGGAAGGTCTCAATTTGAACAAAAATTGCTGAACAATAAAACATTTTTGAACCTTTCTGATTATTAAATGCATATCTGCCGGAATGGGGATTTGGAATTTCCGTCCTTTAGAAATGTGAATATGGTCCATTATCCATGGAATGTCCTCTCACAAGGCAAATATGTAAACATAATATAAAAAAACTTCCCAATAGCTTTCAGGGAAATATCAATGTCTGCAGGCAGTTTTCAGAAAGTGTTTACTTACTATTTACTAAAATGTTATTGACTTTAATCAGTGAAAATTTAAAATATAAAATTGATCTCATTTGATTCTCTGTGAATATCTGTTGGGTTCATTATAGTATATACATGCAACTATAAATATGATAATTGATTGCTCAATAAATATATAAATAAAATAATGGTATCAACATATCTTATCTCCTAAACCGATATGCTCCCTAGTAATTTTTATAATTTTTTCTTAATGATAAAAAATTGTAGCCTTTTAGCAATAAAAATCATCTTTATTTTTAAGTTTAAGTACCAAGTGTCATAAATGTCACAGAATAATGGAAACCAGTATAATTTTTTGTGCACCTTTCAGAAATTTAATTATAGTTCTAAAATATAAGGAACAATGATATAGAATTTTTTCTCAATGGGGTTAAAGAGTACATAATTTCGTAGAACTTCGTAAGCGAATTTGGAGGAGAAATAAAGTAAATTGGTAAGAATCGTGATCGTGAATAAATTTCGCCAGTCTTGGTAATCCTACTTTGATGCACTAGATATGATAAACCTAACTATTTATGAAATTCTTATTTCGCTATTTTGTTTTGCCCTGGCGATTTTTTCCAGTTTGTCGCCAAGGGTGAGGGCTCTCCTAGGATTTTACCCAAATGTTAAATAAAAATTTATTTTTATAGATAATAAATGTATAATAAAAATAAAATCATAATATAAATAATGAAATAGGTTATTTAAAAAGATTTAAAAGAAATAATGAAATCAGAAGTGAAGTTGAGGAGTAAGATAAGGAAAATAGTCAATAAGTGTGACAGGATAAATTATAATTTACTATTTAAAATAACAAAACAAGGAGAGGAGAACTGAACTTCATACAATAAAGAAATAAAAGTTACACGATGTGAAGGTAAAAATATTTTGAAATAAAAATCTTTCGACATGAAAAAACGTAATTTGTATTTATTGTTTCGTAATTTTTACCTGTTCAAAAGTACACAAAATTAGTTACATAAGTGCAATACATACACTTATATTGCAAAAGCATAGTACATATTCAATGAATTAAAAACAGAATTCCTTAAACATTTATGACTCAAAATTAATACTAAAATAAACATATTTTTTAATATAAGTGACGCAAATATTTTCGATAGTGTATATAGATTTCTTATTTTTATAACTATAAAAGTTGTAGTTTTTTTTCTTCTAGTAACAATGACGCTTTTAAAAAATGGGTTGATGTTCATTCTTCAAAAAGTAACCCCCTTTACAAAATCAGTAAACAGCTTAAAAATTAAGCAATAATCACGGAAAAATTCATCGTCAACACATTATATTAGATATTAAATTATTAGCTAAAATAACTTTTTAATTCCACTTTATTATTTAATACAACTTCAACATTACAAAGTAAGGTTAAAATGCGCTTTAGGTCCCCTACTTCGCCAACTCGCGAATTTCAAGCGCTTTTTCGCACATGCTCATTAATTACTCTTTTGTTTTAGTCTTTTCATTGATCGCTAATTACGTTTCACTTTGAAATAGCGGTAGAATTTTTGCCATGGCATCGGCTATTTTGAAAACGTGCCAAGTAGGGGACCTAAAGCACATTTTCACCCAAAGTAAAAATATATAAATAACTAGTTTGTTATTAATTTTTTCACATATGAAGGAGAATGCAAATTACTTGGAAAACATAGCTAGACGGTTATTGAAAAAAAAAAGCACAATTTAATTCATGAAGAAAATCTTAAATTTAAAACTAGACTTCCTCTTTCAATGAGTAAATCCATTTAAAAAATCACCAAACGTTTCTAGATTGTAATTCAATCCAGTAAAATGAACCAAAATTTAAAACTTAAGTTTCATTCGACCAGTGAAAATTCAATTTTGAGAATGATAAAATTTGTAATCCTCATAAGTAAATAAATTTAATGTTTGAATGTGTGTAAGTGTGGAACAAGATATCTAAATAACAACCTGTTTTATAATACTTTTATAGTAACCAATTACTATTTAGGAATATCAAAAATTTTTAATTTCAAATAGAAATTTGCAACACAGATTGCCACATATAAGTTGAACTCTTTACATATATTCGGTAAATAATGAGTAAATAAAGTAAATTTCGATTTCATTATTATTCAACTTATAAGAAAATTGCAATGTGTTATGAATTCCCGGGCAATGTTTTTGATGAATAACCTCAATATAACTTTAATACTTACTTCTGATTTTTATTTGAAATAACAAAACCTAGAAATGTAAGCAAATGCATAGCACACACACGTTGAACTATCAGAACAACGGTGGCCTGGTTGGTTAGGCCGTTCGTTCTCCTGATCGGAAAATAGTGTGTTCGAATCCCAGCCCAATGATCCCGTTGTTTTCGCTAATGGCGGCTGGGACATGTTTTTCGTCGTGGTCGCAATGTCCTCCATGTGAAATGATACCTCAGAAGATAGCAGGCAAAGTATTGGAGAGTCTTCTGCTAGGTCCATGCTTCTAAAATACAAGACTGCCAACTGACCGCTTCTAACAGGTACAGCCTAACTCAGAGCTAGGTACAAGAAAGCATGCTAGTGCTACAATACTGTAGAAAAAATTTCCTAAATAAAACATTTTTCTGATGACCATGAAGAAAATGACACCAAACAACATGAATTTTTGACAATAGAAAACTATATACTAAATACATGGTCATTATTTAAATAAAATATTTAGGTTTCTTAAAATTCAGTTTTAATCGTTATTTTTCGGCTTTTGCACCAAAAAAAAAAAAAAAAAAAAAAAAAAAAACCATTTAACGGCCGTATTCACCAAACACGAGTTAACTTGAGTGTAGCCTATCTCGGCTATAGCTAAATTCTAGCATGACTCGCCGATTCTTATTCACGAAGCGGGGAAATTCCCGTGTAAAACAGCTTTGGAGTTAACCGAACATGACATGTAAGACGGCTTCTGATTGGCTAACAATCTTGCACATCAATGTCAACAAACATATCGCTTGAGTCCGCCATTGTTTGCTGACTCGGCGCTAACACTCCGAAATCGTAGGGTTATTCTAGGGATCCATATAGGTGAGTTAATCGCTGTTTTCGTCGTGGTGAATAACGTTTCATGACTTAACTCGCCCTTTACCCTGACACCTCGTTTAACTCAGGTTGGTGAATACGGCCGTAAGACATCTACTGGATACAGCGATTTTGGTTGCCAGTATAATGTTATTTTAACTTTCAAGCATTTCAATTTTTTATAAAATACTTTTTATTCAACTACTCAAATTCAAATACAATTTTTTAAATTTGTAATGAATGAGACTTGATGCTAATAGTTTTTTCAAATACTAATTTATTAATTAAATTTAATTAATTAATTTTAATTTTATGTGGGACAAAAAACATTATATTGCAATGCTGCCATCTGTCGGCATCAGCAGTTATTATCTTTACATTTCTTAAATTTATTTTTATTACTTTGTAAATGAGTTCATTACTTCCTTTAAAAATTCAACTTTGTGGTTTTGAAATAAATTTGTGATAGAGATGGTAAGTGTATATGTGAGAGAGAGAATATTTTCTAATTTAAAAAAAAAAAAAAAAAGAATCAAAATTTATAAAGAACTTTTTGCAATGTAGTGCAATGAAAACTTAGCCTGATGAAGTTGGTAGAGCTTTAGTTAGAATCTTCATGTTTTTGGATCGATTCTCGTCGAAGCAGAAAAATAATTGAAGCAATAAACTAAGCAAATAGACTGAATTAACGGCATTGACCTTTGCTTCACAAACGGACAATGAGAAATTTAATAAGAAAGAAACTAAAATAAAATTATTCTTTGTAATCCAATGTTGGAAATGACTTTAAAAATTTTTTTATATATTACTTCTGATTGTTAAAATAATGAATTTAATACTCATATTTAGTTATTTTAGCAAATAAACAGCAAAAAAAAATTTTTATCATATTTTCTAAAACACTTATTTGAAAATTACTCTACTTTTTTTCATTCAATATGCATCAGAAAACAAAATGAAATTATTAGGTATCAACTCGGCGGAATTTACACCAACTATTGGCTTGCCAATATTTTACACGTGTATTTAAAACATATGAATAGATAGAATTCTATAATAAGCATATAATAACAATTATGGAAACAATGATAGAGAATGTTAAAATGGTAATAATTTTGGTTTCTAAGTTTTGATAACTAAAGCTACTAAACTCCGTGGCACAACAGCCCTGTGAGGCCAACACCTACAGTGCCCATATCTGGCTTTCTTGATCGAAGAGAAGCAGATTATATTGTCAGCCTAACACAAAACCCCCAGTGTTTAGTCCCCAAGCATGCTTGGTATTCAGATTTATTGACTCACTGAAGGGATGACAGGCTGGTCAACTTTACTCCACCCAAGGACAGAACCTCGGACCAGTGTCTTAAGACCACAAACCGCTACTATTATACCACCGGATTTCTAAAGTTTTGATAAAAAAGAAATTTTAAATCTTTCTATACTTAAATTAATACATTTTGAGATATATTTAGACAAATTGATTAAAAACAAGGTAATAATAAACTAAATTATTTCATCACTAAAAATGAATAAATTTGTTGTTAAAACAAGTAGAATTATAAATATTTTAATGAACACCTTAATTTATTAAGAAATTAAATATCCACAAAAATATTTAAGAATAATTTTCTATAATAACTGGTATACAGAATTTGTAATTTAAAACAAATTTATTAGCTCCTTAAAAAAATTTCGAACATTTTTATTCAATGATGCCTGATAAATTAACAAATTTCAAAACAAAATAATTAACAAAAACATAAATAATAAACAAAAACATTTGATAAATTATCAAAAACAAAATTCAAACATTAACAAATTTCAAAAACATGAACTAATTTATACTAGTATGTCTACAAAAACTTAAACAATAGAAATCGGTACTTTTCTATAGAAGAAACACTTTCTCTAAATAAAAACTTAATTTAACAGTTATATAGTAACTTATTTCAGCTTTTATAATGAAGCAAATTTTTTAGGCGCAATATCGATCTCATAGCTTAGATTTTATGATGTTTATCGATTAATATTTTTCTTAATAACAAATTATATTGAAATAAAAAAAATACAATCTATTTAATAAGTAATTATAACACATTCAAAGCACAATAAAGTAAAATATTCAAATAACGGGAAACTCAGCAAATGCTTTCAAAAAAAGTTGTCCACTCACAGTCATCTGTAAACTTTAACATCTAAGAGATTAACTAACATGATTGTTGCCATTTTATTTTAAAATCCTTTAATTTGTAATAATGCTATTTTCATATTTATTTTTTTTATTATTATTTTTTTTTTAAGGAAAATATAGTTTTCTACAAATGTACAGACGACATTCAGCAAATATCCAAAGTGTATACATCTAAATTTCTGATGTCTGTCAGATATACCTCGGCCTAACAAAATATGGATATCCAATTTGTAAGAGGTTTAGATATCTCTGTAATATCCCAATGTCAATGTCTATATGATGTTATTTTATGACATCTTGCAGACATCCAAGTTTTGGATGTTGATGGATATTTGAATCTCAGGGATGTGTAGATCTTATAGATACCTGGATAATAATTGGATTTGATCTGGATATCTCATAAATATTAGTAGTTGTAAGAGTTGCTCATTGAGTATCACATTCATATTTTCAATAGCTTTAGCTTTAGTGCCACCAAAACAAGATTTCTTATAGTGAAACCAATGTTTTTTTTTTAAAAAAACCTTTATAATATTGGTATTTTCTAATTAAGGCAAAAATAGGAACATTGATTAAAGTGTAGAAGAAAATTCATTAATTAAATTTCACAATATCAATTATATAAGTGAGTGTAAATTCCAATTATTAACAATAGTATCAGCAAATTTGCTTGTAATAACAAAAAATTATTTTTCAAGATGGAATGGAACCATGCAAGTAACAGAAAAGAACTGACTGCTGTAATAAAACAGAAATAAGTTTTATAATTTTTAAATTAGAAAATATTTTTTTATATAAGTTTTTAATATTTATGTTAAGTCATTTAAAAGAAACATTTAATACATTTACCTTACCAACATAATTTTTGGAACTTAAAAGCTGTTGTCCAAGGACAGTAATTTACAAATAACACATTACATCTTCAATAAAGTAATTCCATTGTCTAATTCAAATCCAACGAAAACCATCTAATAATAAGTTCTTGGCATACAAAGCACCCAGAGGAAACATTTCAGTCTTTAATAACAATATCACCATCATTATTAGTCTAGCAATAAAATTTTCTATCTCTTAAGTGTTGCCCTATATTTTATAAAATAATTAAATACAGAAACAGTGTTTCATTCTGACTTCCAACATTGTAAATTATATTTTCAGTATAAAACTTATTAATGTAAAATTAATTAGTTAAAATTACAAATAAACTGCATATGCCTCATGCATTTTATTAGCAAAGATTTTTTTTACATGAACTTTTTGTGAATTATATCGTAAACATAATACACTTTTATAACATCATTAAAATTATAAAAATATTACCTTTCAATAATTTTTTTCTTTTACATAATTTTCCTATTATAAGTCAATATATGTTTTTCTATAGAAATGTCCTCAGATGATAAGAGAAAAAAAACTGCTTCATTCAATTCTCCGAAACGCAAAACTTAGATAAAGGTCTATGCTGTTATACTTTATTATGGAAGTTTTTAAAGCTAATTTAATTAAATTCTTTTATACTTAAAAACATTAATTTTAAAAATAAGTTTTTATAACATTTCTGTAGTGCAATAAGAAATCACATCAGATACTAATTTTTTGTAAAAATAAATGTTTTTATTTTTAGACAATCGCCTGGCATAAAAATAGCCTGTGAAAATTCAATTTTCTGAAACATCAAAATTAATGAATAGCATGTCTCGTAGATTGCGTTAGTAAATATTTTTTTGTATGAATTTTCGTTTATTTCCAACAACTCTTTCATAAAGAGGCCATAAGCAGAAATAAAGCTTGATAAAATATATACATAAGCCCAGGAACATTTTAAATTATATTAAGAAAACATAACCTATCAGTTCAAGAAGATTTAAATTATATCTATTATTCCTATAATTCAAACTACAATAATCTACAATTCAAAGATCAAATAAACAAACACGAAAAATCTTAGATATAAACACAGATTGTAAATTTGACATTCGTCAAAATAATCATGGCGCTGATAAAGATTTTGTTCACCACTTAGTACAATTGAAAATTGTTGAATTAGTTTCAAACTGAGCAGCCATAATTAGAGATTTCACACTCCGAAAGAGAATAAATTAAATTTTATCGAATTGAAAAAAGTTCCTTTTAAGCTTTGCAGAAAAATTTTGAACAAATCTCATAAAAATATTATTAAAAATTTATGAGCTTCTTTAATAAATTTTCACAGTTGTTGTAAAAGATTAAATTTATGTAGCAGACAAATATCATCATCATTAGAAGTCATACAGTGGATCCAAAAATTGAAAAGAATTGTACTCTCAACTCCCATTAACTTGTTTCCAAAACCAACTATTATTAAACAACGGAACATGGATGTTGTGCTTCTGCCTGCATGTCTATTGATGAAGGTGCTTGGAAGTTTTTCTGGGTTTTCTCCCATGCAGCATATGAATATTGCCCGTTATTTATGATCATTTTATCCAGACAGTAATTTACAAGATGAATATTTGTCTTGAAACAAGTCCAAAACTTAACTATGGAAATAAGGAAACTATCAATGCTATTTAAATGATCATCTTGAAGTGGATTGAGATTCTTGTTTATGTCATAGATAATAGTAAATATGAATAATTTAAATTTCGAAATAATTATATTTTGGAATTAATTCACATCTAACTTAATTGAATAAAGTAAAAGAGTTTTAAGTTACAAATTTATTTGGTATTTGATAGAAAAAATAAAAAACACAAATATAAACAATAAAACAGAAAGTTTTTATTTTGCACAATTTTAATATATATTACATTAAAATGTAATAGAATACATATATCTACATATATCAAATATAACAATTTATAAATGACAACAAATGTTTACAAACAAAGCAATAATTTAAAGTGTGCGATGACTCAAATTTTAAATGTACCATTTAACTATGGTTCCATTTCTATCGAAAGACTTCTATCTGTCTCAAATAAATATAATAATTATGTAACTAATATTCTAACAAAATTGCAAAAACAAAATTATACAAAAAAAAGCTTATAAATAGTACTTCATATAATAAATAAAACTAATTCATATAAACGTATTAAATCATTAAGAACCATTAACTTAGCATAAATATTTAAATGCATTTAATCTATCGATATCAAATGAGATAGATACATCAAGGAGGAGTAGTCTTGTTTGTGGGTATTTTGGGTCTCCGGAACTGCCGATGAGTTCCATCTTGAGTGAAAGTATGTCGTCTTTGTAAAATGGTGGGTCTGGGAGAGACTGGTGAAGAAAGAAGTGACATGGTCCCTCGGTTCACTTTTGAACGAGTACTTCTGTTCAATTGCACATTTCTACCCTCTGAATCAGAAGCATTTGATGATAAATTTGCATTGCTTGAAGAAGACTCGTGCTGTAAACCTTTGTCAGTAAAATGAGAAAAGCAATTACCACAATCACTTTAATTAAGGAAAAACATAGTTATCAATTTCTTACTGTTGCATAGTAATATAAAAAAATATATAATAAAGTAAAATAACACATAATTAATTATACACGTGGAAGAAATAGCAATGGGCATATATTGAGTTTAGCAATAAAAATAGTTAGCATTAGTGACAAAAATATAAGAAATATAATTGACTACTGACACTTAAACATGCATTTCAACAATTTATGAGTTTGATACTTCAAAAGAAATAGATAGAAGAAAGATTCTAAATTCCATTGACTTTTAAAAAACATACCCTTAAGGTAATTTGCAGCTTGTTGATCAAGATATTTGTAAATATAACATAGCAAACAAAATCATATGGTAGATTCATATCAAAACTTTTATCTTATTGGTGGGAAATAATGGTTTATAAAGAATTCAAGAATTTATAATCAAAATTAAATACTACAGAAAACATTTTATAATCATTTTACAAGTCTGCTAAAATTAGTAGAGTATAATTTTTTAATTCATTAAAAGAGCATTAGGAAACAGACTTTTTAAAAATTGTAGACATTTCCAAAGATGGAATTCAGGAAACACAGTAGAATAGAAAGTAATTACTTTTCCCAAAACTTTGTTCAAGAATTGACAACTAAAAAAGTCAGCTAATTTGAAATAATTATGAAAAGATTAAAAAAATAAGAAGCTTGAAGTAAAATTTTTTAAAAAACTTCATCTTTAGAAGAGGAAAAATTCTAAGTGCATGTTTTGTTAAGGAAAAATTCCAGAGATAAAACACTGAAAATTTCCTCCATGATTCCCTACAATACATAAATAACGATCATTCAGAAACATTGGATCAATCCATATTCCACACATTTTATATATAATGTACATAAGATTTAACAACAGCACACATTAGATAAAACATCATGAAATATTTAATATTAATTATAAAGAAAACAAATATCAAATCAACATTTTTTTCAGGTGTGTATAATTTTGATAAAATGTAAGTCTTTTTTTATTTTTAATTCTAATTCATGCTAATTTTTTAAAAGTTGCAGCAGGGAGAATTCAGAAAATTAAACAATTGTTGAATTTCATTACCTTTACTAGACGAAGGAAAAAGAGTTCTTCTCGTAGACATTGATCTAGGTGACAGCTTTTCTTGTGACCTTTGAAAAGATTTATTAAACAGAAATTTACTAACAAAACAAAATTATCAAATTTATAATCAATTAACAAAGCAAATTTTCAAATAAAATAAATACAAATAGAAATACAATATTTGCCTTTTTTAATTTAAAATAAATCTTTTATACAATCAATAAATAATATGTTATGAAATTAAAAACAACAAAAGGCAAAATTGTTATATTAGGTTAGAAAGAATTCAATGAACATAAACTTAACTTATAGAAAAAACTTGTGACCAATAAATAGCAAATCAACTTTATAAAAACTTATTTTACATTGTTTGAAATGTCATAGATATAAAGATTTCTTAAATAGATATTTGAATATTTTTCATAAAGAGATTTATTGAATTTTTTAAATATCCATGTGATTTATGGGTAATCGAAAATACTCAATATAATTTTAGCACAATAAAAAGTATTTAATGAAGCACAAATCTAAATAAAAGATGGGGAATTGTACAATTTTATGCTTTGTTCTTAACATATTCTTTGTGATTATAATTAAACAAACACTAATCAACAACGGCTCTGAATTTAAAACACCAATTTCAGTTGAATCTTGTATGAATAGTACAAATGTTGTTGATTATTATATCACTTCAACCAGGTCACTTAGCTGAGCAATGTATTTGGAGTGTTTCTACTATGTTAAATGTACACTAAGTACAATTTATGGCAAACATACAATCAAAAGTTGATTATAAAAATCTAATATGCAGGGAAAATTTGGAAAATATGGAATTTTACACTTCACAAACCTTATTCCTGAAATGGGTAGAGTTTTTCTTGTATGACTAGGGCCACATCTGCCTCTTAAGGATGAAGCATGTTGCTTCAACCACTCTTTAACACCTTCCATGGAGAGATACTGGGAACTGCTTATTTGTGATTTTGGATTATGACCAGAGGCATCCAATATTGAAACTAAGAGTGCTTCTCCAATCTAAATAAATATGCAAATATTTTAAGAAATTTTAAATGCTGCAGAAACTATTTTAGTTATTATACAAATAAAATTGCAGTTCGAAATCAAAACAAATTTTAAAAATATCTAAAAATTAATATATTTCAAATTTAAAAAGTTGGCTTTTTTAAGACATTTCTAAGACTTTAAATATTTCAATAGAATTTCATTTTAAGAATTATTAATGACTAGATTAAATTTTTTAACATCCCAAATAAAAGAAACAGCTCTTTAAGTATTTAGCTACAGTGTTCACTACATTAAAAGTATAATTAAATTAAAATGTTTGCAATGAATTTATAGCTTGCATGAAATCCTATGATGAAATGAAATTTTTCATTTTGTAATTTAGAACATAAAATTTACTAGAAGATCAGTGATTAATCACCAAAAAAACTTATCAATAATGTTATTATTACAACATATATTATTCTGACCAATCCAATTTTTATCATGCTCAGGATAACATAGGTAACTCAAAATAACTAGATTAGCATAAATAACTCAAAATAAAATAAACTAGAATTCATCATGAAAATTATGTTCATGAAAAAAAAAAATGAAATAAAGAAAGAAATCACGTGTACCTTATTATATTAAATGATGATTTGTTTTGCACTTCTGAAAGAACTATAATATCTATCAAAAACAATTACACTAAAAAATTTTATAACAGAAACATAATGCAAATTTTAAATTGTATAATAAAACAAAAAAATTAAGTATTGCATATCCTTTTTTAATGCATTGCAAGAACATATCAATCATGATAACTAAGTTTTAGCCAGAGAAATAAAATCCGACTACAGAATTCTAAGGTGAATTACTACTATAACTTACAGATTTTAAACCAAATTTTGATAAAATCCCAAAATCTGTCTCACTGACTGATAGGTGAAAGAAATTACTGAACTGTCTACATCGAAATTGACATTATATGCAGTTATAAATCTATATTTCCAAAATAAGTATTTTAAAAACACTTTTTAGCATTTTTTTTTTATATAATAAACCATAAAAAAAATCAATTTCATGATAATTTATTATTTAAGACTTTGTTTTCAATGATTTAAAAAAAAATTGACAAATCTTAATTTAAAATAATATTTTAATAAAATCAAAATATCACTAACTTTAAAAATATTTAAATATAATAATATTTTTAAAGTTAGTAATTAAATTTTACTTTAAACTACTTTAAATTTTTTTTTACTTTTAATTTCTTTCAAAGTAAGTAACTTTGAAATAAATATTTTTATTTCCCAGATTATCATTTTGAAAAGTATGTACCAGCTATTCTTAAACATTGTATCCATTAATATTAGGAAAAAACTCAATGATTACATTATTGAATGGTATTTAATTTAACTATACATAGACTAAATAAACAAATGCAATTATTTTTTCAGAAATAGGAAATACTATTAGCAAGCACAATTAGTACATTGATAAAGAAAACAATTTTATTTTAAAGTCTTTTTTAAATTTATTTATATTTGTTATTCAAAAAAATCTAAAATTATTATAATTACTTTCAATACAAATTTCAACAAGAAATAAAACTTTTAATAAATAAATTAAGATCTTAATTTTTTTATTTTAGAATAATTTTCCTTTTTACAACATCAATAAAATTTAAAAAATACTTTTCAATTAAAAATAATAACAATATAATATTTTTATAACAAACATTATCAATTTTGCAATTTGAATACCTTGAAAACACTTTCAAAATTCAATGCAGAATACTTTTACCAGCAAAATGTAATATTTTACTCATATCTGAACTCAAATTACCAGTTAAAAGATTTAATGAAAACTAATCTTTCCCGATGGCTGGCCTTTTTAAAATTTCAAACAAAGAGAAAACCTTATAATGAAACATAAAATATTTCAAAAATACTTTCAGTAACTAATTATTCATACTTGATGATAAATTTCGGGAGTGAAGAATAATTGAGAAGGCACATCAAGTGTTGAACCTTTCAGTCTTTTTTGATTAGCAGTAAATCGACAAGTATTGTAATTGCACTCCAAAGTATAGCTACAGAATAAATACATTTACATCTATTATAAATTTTACATAATCTGATAAAATAATATTAATTTAATTGTATTTAAATAACAAATTTATCATTACCTATGAATTATTCCAGTGAGAACATACAAAGATACACGCCCACTACCTTCTTTACTTTGTATATTAGAATTGGATCCAGAGTACATATTTTCTGCTGAGAAATTGCAAGCTGAGAAGTCAAAGTACGGACAATTGATCGACATTAATTTTGGTAGAAACATACAATCCACCTAAAAGAAAATATATGAAATTCTTAAAATTTTAAATATAAACTTATTACAAAAGATTTCTCAAAAATTGATAATAAACAACCAACTCACCATTTTGTCTATATCTGGGAAATAATTTCCATAAATAAAACAACCTCTTTTCGAAGCATGGCCATGTAAGTCAAAATAATAAGCAATGCCGCTTTCTTCAGGTTTTATGCAAGGAACGTCCTTCAAAAGAGTTGACGCATCTCCCTCTCCCAATTTGACTTCACAGCCAACGGAAGAAGAATCATCAGCATCACTCGCCTCGATACAATTGCAGGAAACATCATTTTCAAGTGTGATCTAAGATGGATACACTTTCTATTTCAAGTAAATATCCATTGCAAGGAAATCAGAAATTAAATTACATGTACAAAGCTGAAAAAAATATAGTTAAAAAAATAACTTTTGTAAAATAAATTGGAAAACTGAAAGAAAAATATTTCGCATTTATTAATACTTACTTTAGAATTTACATACATCAACTGAAGTATAATAAAAGAATTTTCAAAACTACATCTGAAATTAATAAACTTCTTTATGTGTATAAAAAGCCAAAAATATTTATAAGAAACAAAAAAATAGGTAATATTTAGAAATAACTTAAATTTAATATTTAAAAACATGCTGTATATTACTTGAAAATATTCTTATTTATCTTAAATGAAGTCTCATTTATTTTAGAAAAATTTTAAATATTTTTTCTTTATTCAATTAACTTCATATTTACATTTATGAAAAAAAAAAATGAAATGTTATCTAAAATGAAACACAAATGCAATTTATTCCCACAATTATCATTATTTTTACTGGTGATAATGATTTAAATATAAAGCCTAATTTGACTGCAATTTAGCAATTATTATTAAAAATTATTAATTTTATATATATTTCTCTGTGGTATGAATTACTAAATTCATTCTAAGATTCTTGTGTTTTGTATTCTATTAATAATTACATTTATATATATATATATATATATATATATATATATACCATATAAGAACTTGAACAATGAAAATGTTTAGAGGATGTACATAAATTTATTTCAGATCTATCATTTTCAAAATATTTACAGATAAATAACAAAAACATAATACCATAATAGACTAGCAATATCAAACACTTTTATGTTTTACAAGGCACATTATGCAATGGAAAAAGAGAGAGAGAGAGAGTCCTAAACAATCAGCAAATAACAATTGTATATAGTTGCTATGTATTGTACTGCTTTTGAAAATAATGATTTTGGGCATACATTTGAAGCATAAAAATCCATATTACGTACACATATCGTCAGACATTTGTCTGATGTAACTCAAACAAATGACTTCTGACCTAATAAAACAGCTATACCAATGATAACAGAATGTGTGGGAATATTATTGAAGAAACATCACCTATCTTCAACTTTTGTTTAGTTTTGAGGCAAAAGAAAATTTGATAGGTTCAAAATAGTAAGCTCATCAATGCCTACTATTTGCTATATTTCTTATGAAACAAATTAGGAAAACAGGTAATCTAGGATAGCAAAATAATTAATAGAATATAAAAATAAGTGAATAAAGTATGTCACATATGGCTACACAGTAAGCTGGTAAAACTAACTCACAAATAAACATGGAATAGGAAGAATTAAAATAAGATTTAAATTGTTAGAGAAAAATCAATGATTTTATCCCCAACAATTGAAGAAAAATCTTCCATTGTTGGAATTAGCTTGCACTATCTAATCATGTATAAAGTCAGTTTGTTTGAGATATCATGAGACTTTCATAATAGTGGTTTTTTGTGTATGGATTGTAGATTCCTCAAAGTAAACCACGGTACGATATTCGCTTAATTATTTAATACCACTCAGCAATTGTAAGCATTTTGAATAAAAGAAAAGTTAAACTAACTACAATAATAGATGTTTGTTAAAACTCTTTTCCCTAGCAAACAATGTTTAATAAGATATCCTGACTAATTTCGCAGGAAAAAAATTTGAAATTCTACCAGCAACAATACTTTACTTATCCAACTTAAAAATATAATCAAATGAATTTACTGACATTCCACCCATAATGAAACAATATAATTATAAACACGCTTTCAATACTAGGTAAAAGTAATCTTGTTATCTCTTATATCTTTAAAATTTGATCAAGATAATTATAGCGCAAGAATGAATTGGATACTAAGTCAGTGCTTGTTATTGATATTATTATCCAGGTATACCAAAGGGAATCTAAAACGGTACACGCAAATACTATATAATCATATTTTTAATATTTATATACACATTGATTTGATATTTATATACATAATCAATGTTCACATACAGCACAAACCATGCGAAGTTTTTTTAAATTATATCTTTAGTAGACAGCCATGCATCTTTCACTTTTTTAATATAAAAATTGATGGATTCCAATAAATATTTTAATAAATAGTTATATAAAATTATATATTTAAAGTATCAATTCAATATTGTCAACTGAAATATTTTCACTCACAGCTTGCAATTTTAACCTTTTGATTAATTCATTGAAAAAATTTAAGTGTATAGTAACCTTTTATAGATAATTCCAATATTTTTAATGGTATCATTAATTTCTGATTAAGTCTATTCCAAGAAATAAAAGATTCGTGTTAAATTGCTATTTTATTAGGTTTTAGCTTTCTTCTCTCATAACACTGAAAAAAATATGTTAAGTTCATTCTAAACTCAGCTGATATTTGTATCAATATCTAAATTTTACTTTTAATTATTATAATTCCTCAAATTGTGACAACTGGAAAACTGTTAAACTTATGATTCACAGAAAGTAGGGCTTTGGTTTGTTTATTGCTCAGTGGTATTTTGGTACCTGGGGGATAGTTAAGCTTGCACTAAATTTTAACGTGCAATCTGAAGCACTATATACATTTGCACCCTTGATTCACTGTAAGCAATGAATTACTTTTACAATATCTTTCATTATATTTCTGATGTTGCATTGCTGTAAATGAATTAGATACTGACTAGTTTCATTACACAATATATTTAAATAAAAATTAACTACATATGTTTTAAATTTCCAAGATATTTGACATAACTGCTCAGGGCATAAAATGATAACTCAAAAATATGATAACTGTGAAATAAGTCATTAATTTAACTTATTTGACCTGTTTTAAAATTTCAAAGAAAACCAGTCATTCATTTAAAAATTTTAATTTTTGATTTGTTTTTGAATAATCAATAGTGTTATTTTTCATACACTAGAGAAAATCATCAAGACTTTGAATAAAATCCAAATCACTATAAGCATTCATGATCACAATCAAACTTACAACAATTGAACTGAAAGCCATAGTACTAGCCCCGTTGCTATCAGTTAGGCTTAAAAATTTTATTTTTTCAGAAAACTTTTACAAATATTGTATTTCTTACTATAGTCAGAAAAGTTAAGAATAACAAATATTGTTATTGAAATTTGTTATTAAAATTTTCATAATAAAATAAGTATAAATAGTAAATTATTCACCTTTCTTTTATTTTAATATGCATTAATTAATATTAATAAAAAATTCATTCTTATTAAGTTACACTTAAACTCACCCACATTTGTAAAGCAATGAATGGTTTAAATAAACTAATAAAAAATGAATGGTTTAAACTTGTAGTGAATGACACTTAATATTAATGCAGTTTTTTCAAATATTAATTCTTTAATTAAATTTAATTAATTAATAATAAATAGTAATACAAAATGAAAACTTTTACATCACAAGAAATAAAGTGAGAAATAAATATGCATACAAGAGAAGCTAAAATTAAATTTACAATGAAATTAAAAGTTTACAAAAATTAATATTGTATTGAGTACATTAATATTGTATTGCTTACTGTGAATAAAATTTTTAATGTATAGCATAAGTTACATATATATATATTTATTGAAAACTTGAAATAAAATACTTTTAAAGCAAACACTTGTCTCATCAGTATTATTCCCATTGAAAATTTTTAAAAACGGAATTGGTACAACAAAATAAAGTTTAATTAAAACAGAAATAAGCAATTTTACAGAGATTATAAGCATTGAATAGTATAGTAGTTTCTCAAATTAATAAATTGATGGAAAAAAACTATTTCACAATGAATGATAATTTTTATATAAAAAAGGACTTAAATTTATGAGTAAAGACTTAAAGTTGAGTAAGATTTTTGAACCAAAGTGGAAAATTTTAAGGGGATTTAAAATGGTTTGGTTGTATTGTGTTTTAACCAATTTATTTGTACTAACTCCAAACCACTAATTACAAATAGTTGCTTCCTAATAACCTTGCAGCAAGATAAGTATTCGTAAGATGACACTCTTCTAGATTTGTGCACAATACAAATTGTATAGAAACAGGCAGAGACAAGTTTAACTCAGAAAGATTTCATCATCATGATAGAATTTAATCAGAGTAAAACAAAATAAAACAAGATTGGTTGTTTTATTTAAGACTTCAGTGAATTATTAAAACCGGTAAAATACATTATGCTTTTTGAAGCTATTATTTAATAAGATTTTATATATATATATATATATAAATACATATTAGATCAGAAGAAGTAGCAGGG
>JAPDSC010044579.1:49202-70953 GCA_026290005.1 Latrodectus geometricus
ATATTTGGTATTTTTTAATTATTAGATTTTAAGTTTTTTACAGGTAAAACTTTTATCAAATATAATATCAATAACAAAGACAATTTTTAATAATATGAAAAAAATATAAGTTAAAAAATACTTACACTATGTTTTAAAAGAAATCATAAACAGCTATTGAATTTAATAAGAAAAATACATTATTTTTCAATGACAAAGTATAAAAAGTAATTTATTTCCTAAATCAAAATTTTTGATGAGGAGATACATCTTACTTTATATTATTATTTAAAAATACTTAAACTTTATTTTAATTTTTAAAAAAAAAATATAAATGAATGAAATCAATGTTTTATTACTATTTATTTTTTATAAATGAAAATTTTACAAATCTCTTCAACTTTTTAATAAACTTTTCTAAAATTATTTTAAATATTTACTAAGCTTAAATATTTATGAAACATTTTTTAATATATTTACAAAAACTAATAAAGTTGAAAAGAAATTTTTAACTTTACTAGAACATTGAGGTTTAAAAAATATAAAATTTTGTTATTCATAAATGAATTTTTGAAATATGTTATCAGTATAGTTTTATTACAGACAAATTTCTTTAAGAAATAAATCTATGAAATTATATATTTAATGTAGTAAATAAACAAAAAACTAATAAAATTAGTTTTTAAAAAAATTAAAATGATAAATATTTAAACATATTCCAAAAAATTTTAAAAAAAACTAACTCTATGATATAATTTTGATATAATATTAATTTTAATATGTTGATCAATAAAATTTATTTCAAAAAATAAAAGAGAAATTATTTAAATTTTTAAGTGATACTATTCTTTTATCACATTATTAATACAAGAAAAATCCATTACTTATTCTAAAATAAATAAAACATTAAAACATAAATTTACAGTAAAAAATATTTATTATTTACATCTGCACTTTAACGTCATGAAAAATAAAATCTGATTAAATTAAATTTTACTGTTTTTATGTCAATACAATTTTAATTTAAAAAAAGCCTCATAAAATTTATTTTGATATGAAAATTTAAACCTGAACATGGAAAAACAAATTGTTTCCATAAAAACATGTTGTAATAGTCAACAAATTTTTGCATAGAAAAAAGACAATCGCAGATATCTCTACTTAAGTATTTAATCACCATAATAAAGTCATTTTAATATAGCTATTTAAATAGTGATTCTATACATTTTCTTTAAAAGGCAAATTTTTAATCATATATTATTGAAACCATAAAGAAGTGTTAAGAAATATATTATCTGCACCATCATGAAAATTTCAGTGGTCAAGGTGAAAGAAATTACAAAAATGCATATAAATTTCTTTAACAGATATGATATGCCTGTAATTTGAAATCCCACAATTTTATTTCAATGTTTTGACTTTTATTGACTACTTTTAAATTTACAAATTTTAAAAGGAAAATTCATTAATTTAAAATTAAGACATTAACAACTGAGTACTATAGCTTTTAAAAAATAAAATATTTATCAAAAAAGTATGAATATTTATGAGGAAGACAAATTATAGTTGATCAATCATATGATGCAAAATTTGCTTACTATGGAGGAAAATTATATTCAGATCAAGACCCAAATTTTTTAAACATTCTTAGTAAAAAAATACACTCTTTTTAAGAACAAAATGGTCCATGAAAGACACACCATGTATTTATTTTCTACTAAGGAAAAATCCAAAATAATAAGATAGATTATAATTTTTCACAAATCTTTTTGTCATTTTAATTTCCTACAAAAAAAATTTTAACTTTTAACTTGTGATGAAAATGGAAAAAATAAAACAATTTATACCATAAGGGATAGAATTCAAAAGAGAACCTTTTTGGATGGATAATCAGACAGCTTGCATTCATGGCAGATGTCAGGAGAGTTGCCTATCCTTTTCATATCTTCCACAGATAAATCAAGGCTGTCTTCATTCATTATAGAAACGGGTGAAAGTTGATATGTTTTGCCAGTAGATGTTGTCTGTTCTTGACCACTCTCAGAATTATAAACTTTGTTAGAGATTGGCACTATAACAGGCACAGAAGATAAAAAATTTAGGTTTCTAGTTAAAGTATCACATGTATGTAATGAATGTTTAGGTCCAACTGATTTCTTTTTGATCTGATTTAGTAAGTCTTTGGAGAGTTTTTTTGAGGTAGAAGCCATGTTGCTCTTACTTATTTGACTAAGAGGTAAATTCATATTTCCTTTTGCTTTCCTCAAATTACCTTTTCGAGACTCAAGAATTTCACCAGATGTAGAATATGAAGTGTGATAGTGCAAAAGTACACTGCGAGCAGCATAAATAGAAGGATGTTGCTGATAATTGGCAACCATATATATGCGATTTAAATTCAAACCTTGAAGATCTGCTCTGTAATGGCCTCGTAATACACCATCAGGATTTAACATTGGAATTAATTTAAAAACGTACAAATTTCTTAGTCTATTGGCAATACTATCTTTAGAACTTATCAAATAATGAAGCATGCCATTTAACACAAAACTAGAAGGAGTTTCTCCTGGGTGAACTCTTCCACTGATAAAAACCACCTGCATAAAAAATAAATGCAATTAATCAATATATACATCTTTGCATAATAATTAAAATCTTGACATACAGTAAAATAGTTAAGCCCAAAAACGTATTAATTTTATTTATATTATATATAAAATTATAATAAGAAATAAGTAAATATTTTCTTCAGTTTTTACAAATTTATAACACAAATACAATAAAAGAAAATATTTAAGAACTTAATCATTCTATTTATTTTATTTTGATGTTTGGTTGGTTGGGTTTTGTGGCGCAAAGTCCAAAAAGAACAAGCTGCGCCTATTTTTTATTTTGAGAATATTTTGTGCTACATATTATATTAAGTTAATTGATGATAGTCTCTTACATATGAAAATATTGATTTGTAAGAGACTATTATCAATCTAATTAACAAAAAGGAATTAATATTTTAATTTTTTTAGCAACTTTCAAAATAAGTAGAATAAATAATTATTATAAGCTTTGATCAGATTTACAAATTAATCATGTATTTGTTAAGAAAAACTTTATTATTAAATAGAATATATGAACTGCTGGCTACCCAAAATGCAACATTAAGAAACATCAGAGATATCAAAGCAAAATTTATTTGGAAGATAACATGTAACACAAAGATCAAATGATTGAAATTACAAACTCTTGTGAAGTTAGGATAGTGATAAAATCAGTAATTAGTGGTGCTGTCATTATTATAACTATTCCCACATGCCTCTGTACAGAATCAAATCATTGCATGTATCCATGGAATATAGCAGCTAATGTTGTTTGAACATACTGCCTAAGTTCATTTGGAGTAGCAGCAGATAGTGTAACCTAGGGCATATTTTTTTTCAAGCATGGAATATATGTCTTTGATTAGTGACACATCAGTTAAACACTCAGTTTAAGGAAACAATTTTATCTAGTGGATAAAGAACTCTTGAACAGTTCTTGCCACGTGTAGTAGCACATCATTCTGTTGGAATATGGCTAATGATAAGTGCTAAAGGTATGGAAGGATCACAAGCTAAAACACATCAAAAATGTATTGCTAGCTATTCAGTGAATTAACAAAACATATAAGAAAAATGCAGGATAGATGCATTACTACTCCAAAGCATGATACCAGGTGCAGGACTAGTGTGGCAATGTATAATGCAACAGTTCAGAGTTCAGCAGTCTCTCACCACAGTAGTTTCATATACAAATCCAACCATTATGATGTTTCAAATAGAAGAAGGATTCATTGATAAAGTCAATGTGTGTTGCTCTATTCCATCGTCCATATTCATGGCTCATTGCACTAATGGCAAATCTCAGCAAAAAAATTAAACAATGGATATCTTGTGAACATTTCACTTAGTAGCAAATGATGTTGAATTATATGACTGGACACCAAATGATGGATAACAGATTGAACTTCTCTATAGACTACTATTCTTCAGAAACTTGCTCGAATTTTTTTATAATGCATAGATAAACAGATTAAATAATAAAAACAAATGAAAAAACTGCCTACTTCAAGTCAGCAATTTCTACTCTCTTTATATAATACTTGCATGTGGCATTACAATTTCAAGCAATGTGTGTATACATTGTAATGCTAATTATGTGTGTATACATTACAATGCTAATGATTTGCATGCTAATGATCTCATCACTGCAAATGCATGATGTAAATTTTACATGATTTTTATGCTTAAGGTGTCGCATTTTGGGTGGCAGCAGTACAGTTACAAATGACAGCATTACTATTTTCATTTACTGTTCATAAAAGATAAAAAGCTTTTTCTAAACAAATTTATTTTTAATTTTAAAATCAACATATTTTGAGAATATGCATTACATTAATAAATCTGAAAATTATTTACCTTTTTATTTTGAAATATGTGGCACCTAGGTTTTGTAGTATCAGGAAATAAATCTGGCAATTTTGTTTCTCTTTCCATGGTAAGTCCTTTACATGAAGTTATTGTAAGCAATTCTATTCTATTTCCTTCTGTAGAATAACATAATAGTTCTCTACAATAATAAACTGTGCTGTCGGGTGGCCGGCTAAACAATTAAATTAAAAATATCAATAATTATATATTATTGATATTCAATCACTTAATTATTTAAATTAATGTTAAAAATTATTTCATCACAAATTAACAATCTTGACTCTACTTATTTTTACAGCCTCTGTAATAAACTGTCAAATCATTTAAAAGACAGTAAAAAGTAACAAATTAAAAGACAAACATAAATATTTTCACTTTTACCTTCTATTTGCTGCATTTGATGAAATTAGTGGTATTATAATATCTTTTTTAAATTTAACAAATGTAAATAAATTCTCATAATTTTTTAATTTACCTAGGAGGAGGAATTAAATGTTTTAGTTTTTCCGAGAAAACGACTTATTATCTCGAGATCAAATCAGCATAAATGAAACATACAT
Source organism: Latrodectus geometricus (assembly GCA_026290005.1). Lineage (NCBI taxonomy): Eukaryota > Metazoa > Arthropoda > Arachnida > Araneae > Theridiidae > Latrodectus > Latrodectus geometricus. The sequence goes on from JAPDSC010044579.1 coordinate 54,205, forward strand.
AGAAAAGTACATGGAACTACAATGTAAAAAAAATGTTAACATATAAAAGAATATTATGACTTGCCATCAAATAATCATATCTTATAGAATTCATATGACAAAATATCTTACGAAAAAAATAAACTTTTTAATGACATATTATAAACAATTGCTTAGATATGTAAGTCTCAAATTAATGCAAATAATTCAAATATGGTGATAATCTTGGCATCATTTTGATACCAAGAGCCATGAAAATCAAGTACCAAAATTACGGCTAATTTATGTTTAACAATAATTTATAAACAGTTCTGATATAAGCCAATATTATAACCGATATCTTTTTTGTCCTATCTATTATATGCATATATATATGCATGTTTAAATTTTCATATACTACTATATCTAGCATAGCTGTTTCAAAAGGTTGCTGTTTTAAATGATATTCAATTAAATATTTAAAATAAAGAAATGAATATCATTTAAAAGAGAAAACAACATATTTTTTTGGTAAACTTAGTTTCCATAGAGTTGAAAAAACTACATTTATTAAAATTACATCTAAAAATAACTCCAATAAATATTTCAATGCATCAAATTGTTGCATTAGCTGCATATAACTTCTGTACAAAAAAATTAAGCTAATTTATAATAAATTATAATTTTTAAAAGATACTTCATTTAAAACGCAATTAACATAGCAAAAATAAGTGGAATCTGTTATTCAAAACTAAAATTCAGAGGGGTGAGCATAAAAACAAAAATTACTTTGTAAATATTCCTTTGTATTGAGTTTTCATCACAATAAAAAGCATAGAATTTTTTCCCCCTTTGACTTTTCAAATCAGTTTTAGAAATATTTATAATATTTTTAAAAACAAATTATTGACTAAAAATTTTTCCAATAATTATGCATATTAAATATAATAATCATCACTGAAGTGAGGATTTTTATTTTTAAAATATCACATACAATCATTCTTAATTTATATTTAATACAAATGTATTTCCTAATTTCTTAATCAAATTGTATACAAGATCAAAATCTACCTTTTTTCAAATTTTGTTATTTTATTACAATATGTGTTAAACGTGTAATAATAACAAAAAAGTAATATTTTATGCATAAGTTATATAATGACCTAAGAAAAAATTTGTGGAAAATTTTTCATAATGACAGTGCATTCTAACTATCAATGCCACAACATTAAATTATAAATACAATGCAACTTTAAAATCTGTTATCAATGGCAAACAGTTCATTGATTTTTTATATCATCTACAAGTTAAATATAAATGCACATAATAATAACTGTTTAAAATTTTTATTTTTAAATAATAATTTATTAAATATGCAATTCAAACCATAAACAGTTAAAATAATGCAAATAATTTTTTGGCATTTATAATATAGAAATTACTAAATTTTGTTCCTTTTAATTATGAAAAAATACCTTCACACATCTTTATTATATAGAAATTATAATATGATTTTCATTTAATTATGAAAAAATATCTTCACCTTTAGCAATCAATAAATTTCCCAAATAATGTCTTTGAAAAAGTTGATATTAAAAATTAAATAAAAATCCATTTAAATATAATATCATATCATAAACAAGAACATCTACATCACAAATAAAAAATTCAGTTTATTATTATGTGACTCATTCAAGTCAAAGTATTATGCATGTTTCATAGCTCAATAGATGGAATTTTCTTTTTTTTACAATTAAATAAATCTGATCATTTAATAATAAAAATTTTAACAAAAAACAAAAAGGACACTCACAATAACCGCAAAAAATATTATTACTTCAAGTTATAATTTTATAACTTTAAATGGATTAATATTTAAGTTTTATGATTCAGTTTTAAAATTTTTATTAACTGTAAAAAATACATAAAAAGTTTAAAAGGTTGTTATGATTTACTTCTAATAGTAGTTTACTCAAGAAAAAGGGTATTGTTGTTTCTAACAGTTGATTTTAATGAAGACCAATACAAATGGACAATTGTGGATATCCCTTCAGTCCAACACAAAGGAATCCAAGATGTGCTGAGATGAGGTCTGTTTTGGCTGGCATTTAGGGAAAGAAGAAACCTCTTACATTAGTAAGAGGTTTCCCAGTATATATAAGACATTTTTTAAGTATCCACTGGCAAGTCAGGACAGACAATGTTGGTCTGCTTATCCCAATGGAGAGATAAGAAAAGTTCTGCTCTTTTGCCTTTGTAAAAGTTGTGAAGTGAAGATATTAACTATTTTTTTTATTTTGAGCCTTTAGCATCTTTTTCTCTAAATATGTAAGATGAAAGGGAAAGGATGTTCTAGTCTCTCCCTTGTACGAATGTTTGCCAATTTATTTCTGTAAATATTGATATAAGATGGAATCAATTGAAATTGTTATTTATGCTTGTATTAAAAAAGTTTTACTTTTTGTAGGAAACTGTTTTTATCTCCTAGGCCCAGTTCTAAAGGTGTTGAAGTCAACAATGATTGTCAGATAGTATACAGAAGTCTCTGTAGTTGCTTTCATTTATGATTTTCTTTAGTCCTATGTAGATTGCAATTAGTTCACTTCAAAACACTGAACAGAAACCTAGGTTTCAATGTTTTATAATGTTTTTCTCGAAGTGTTTCAATATAAATTACACTGCCTGCTTGACTATCCATTTCACTGCCATCAGTATACATTGTAATGTTATTTTGGAAGAATTTTATTGATGATTTTCAGGGCCAATTGTTTAAGTCAGGAACACAATTGTAATTACTAAGTAGTAAAGAAATCATCATGAAAAATAACAGCGGAAAGTTCATCACAAGTATTTAAATTACAATGGAGATAAAATGATTTTACATTTTCTGCAATTAACTGCAATGATTTAACTAGACTATATGAATTCTTTTCCTTTAGTCTTTGATTGCATGTCCAATTATTAAGACAACTAGCAATTATACAATACCAGTCTATACTAGAATGTTTATAGAAATATTTGACTAAACTGGTCTGCCTTCTGAAAAAAAATAGAGCTTGCAGATCTACTTCATAAAGTGCAATCTCTGAAGGGCTGCTTCATTTTATTTTAATAATTATGAGAGTGGTGCTTAATTGAACATTTTCCAATTTGTTCAAGTTAATTTCAGAAGCACAGCATAATTAGGATAGTCTTATTCTAAAATGGGTTTAATAATTATCTGAAAGTAAGTTTTAAGAATAATTGTGTCCACTCCTCAACCACACAACCCCCAATGCTTAAATATTATTTACCACAATGTAATAATATTAAAGCATTTCCAGGCTTTCAATGTAATATATTCAATATGCTTGTTACATGTAAATTTGAGGTCTAGAATGAAACTCAAATATTTTGGATGCTTCTTATAGGTGAGTTTCTGGTACTTGAGCATCAAAGATGGTTGGTAATTACAGGAGTATTTATTAGTGGCAAAAAAAAGGTGTTATTGATTTGACTATGTTAAATCTCATTTTAAATTCATCTGTAAATTTGGAAACAGCTTTCAAGAAGCTGCTGAGCTTTGATTCCCTTTCGTCAATAATATTACCAGAGCTCCAAAGGGCATCATCATTTCCAACATTCCAATCTGGGTCTCAAAAGAAAATTATTTTTTCAAATCTGGATATATTCAAATTAAAAAGAGTTGCACTGAGAACTACTGTTCCTTGGCTAAGCTGATAAAAATCTGAAAGGGTTCTATTGAGTTCTACTCTATTAATTCTCTGTTTAAGATGGTCAGAAATGCATGCATAAATATCACATGTTTTGAAGCTATCATGAAGATTCAAAAGCAAATGTAATTCATATGATAGCATTAACAAAATTAAAAAATAATGTTTATCGATGTTTCCAGTTTTCTTCTGAAATTTTACTGTATTTACTTTCTGAAAAAGCAAAAATAAATCCATTAAAATCATTTAAAAATTTATTCAAAAATATACCATGAAAAATTAGTCTCTAAGTGCAGATGTAATTTAAAAGCATAACATTTTGTCACAAGAAAAGATTGAATTTTTTATTTAATTTCAGTAAATATGTATAAAAAAATTTCAATAATCCATCATATTAAAAAATAAAAAACTTAAATATTAATGTATGCAATTTTCAATAAATAATTGAAGTGTCTAGCTTTTTTAAATAAAACACAGTGGTGTAAGGGTAGCACTTCACAGTCCCAACTCACAAGTTCGAGATTCTGTCCTTGGGCTGATAAAGGCAGGCTCAGCCTTTCATTCCTTTAATGGGTCAATAAAACTAAATAACAAGTATCCTTGGGGACTAAACACTGGGAGTTTTAGGCTAGATTGATCAACTTACCAGGGCATATGCCATACATCCCAGAGTCCTCAGTCAAGAAAACAAATATGGGCAATGTAGGCCTTGCCCCCTGATGTGTTGTTCATGCCACACAGTTTAATTTAGTTCACCTTTTTTAAATAATAAATATCTATGTTATAGAAAAATTAAAAAATTGTATACTTACTTAGTTTTTGATATATACAAAGATGATCCCATTTTTCCATCAATAGAATCAAGCATACTTTGGCATTCAAAATACGAAAAAGGGTACGTGAAAGCAAAGTAAGTTATACAATCAAGCTCTGTTGGTAAAGTATGACAAAAGCTGATGGTAAAATTTCCATCTGATGCACACTAAAAAGAAAAAATAATACTTAAATAATATGTACTTTATAATATTGTGCTCAATTTTTTAAGAAAACTCATTTCAAATACTTAATATAAATTTCTCTTAATTTTCTCTCCGATACAATTTTAGTTATTTAAGTATTATATCTTTAAATTAGTAGAATAGTTAATTACATATTAAATAAAATAAAATTGTAATAAAATACTAAATAACTTTTTTCTAATAGCAGCCACTAGGTGACGAACCCTTCACCACAAAAAGGCCGGATAATACTACTCATTTATTGTTACCTGGTAGGTATGTGTGAACCATCACAGAGGTGAGTAATGTTACTCATGTCACACCACCACAAATACATTTATAGGGTAGGTCATGCTCATTCATCATATTAGAAGAAAGGACTGTGAAACACAGAGAGAGAAAAGAAATGTCCACACCTGAACCGGGATTCAAACCCGGGACCAAAGCCTAAGAGTCAGGAATGCTAACCACTCAGCCATCGGCCAGCACTAAATTATAATGATTAAAGATTTCACATTTTTAATCATAAATGATTTTTTAATGTTCGATATTCAAAAATATATAGTGAAATCATAATTTTTTCTAAACCTTTTCTTGAGATCACTAAAATATAAAATGATTTCACTATATTCTATCATAGAATTTTTCTCTGTAAAACTTCAAATTTTATGAGATCATGATTTCTTAAAATAATTTGTGCATTACAAATATTTTAAACATTGAAATTTCTTTCTTATAAGTCAGAATAATAAAATTTGAAGATAATAAATTGCATTCTTTAAATTCACTAAAGTTTCAATATTGATTAAATGAAACAATGAATTTTGATTTAATTTTATCAGAATCAAGGTCATTGATTAAATTAATTAATAATAGTGACAAAATTCCTAGCTAATATATAAGTTTCTACAATTCATAACAGAATTAAAACTAATTCTAATTTTAAAGTCATATTTACTCTTAATTATGATACTATTCAATTCTTTTTTTATTTTATAAAGAAATAAAGAATCAAACTATTTCATATGATTCTTTTACAAGCTTTTCTTTCAGATTAATGAGTATGACAATTAGTTTCTTTGATGCCTTCTTTTCATTTATAACATATAATAATATTCTTTTAAATTAAAATCCTGTAAAAAAATGTTGATATTTTTTTATTGATCAAGTAAGTCATTTTGTTTTCCCAGAAAAAAGATTTATTATTTTGCAATTGATCATGCTTAAATGATAGTGAAAAAAAAATCAGTGCAAGCAAATATATGTAAAAATGCAGTGTGAAAAACTATAAACAAAAATGAACATTTGAGAATAGTGAACATCATCATCTAGTATATATCTTGCAGAATTCATGTGGTAAAAAATCTTTAAAAAATAAATAAGCCTTTTGAAACTATATTAACAGCAACTACAGAGATAAAGAATGGAAGTCACAAACTTAATAAAAGTAGTTCTAATTTGGCAATAATCTCGACATTATTTTGATAGAGAGGCTAAGTAATAACAAATAAAAAATTCACTTAGTCAAACAGCAGATGCTCAAACACGAATATTTTTCTTACAAAACTTGATAGAAATGTAGATGAATTTTTTAAATGTAGATATATAAACTTAATAGATGGATTTTTTTAATTATTTTATGCCTCAATTTTCTTAAGTTGAAAGGAATAAAAATAAAAAGTAATCTTAATAAATAATTACTTTATAATCAACTTTGCCAGGTATCCGTTTCCAACTATCCTTAGAAGGCACTACTTTAAAAACAGGTTTCATTCCATGAAAGTACAATTTGCCTTGACGGTTCAAATTCATCACATTTAATTTTACGACAATTCCTGGAGGTCCACCAGTTACTCCAAAATAAAACCATGTCCTGAAACATTTTAGATCATGAATAATAAATCAAATGTAGCAAATAGTTAATTTTAATAAATAGTATCAAAATGAAAATTTCATGGATAAAATACTGAATTAATACAATTTATTAATAATGAGAAAAACATTGATATAAATATGCACACATAATTAATTAGGAAATGCAGTATTTTATGGTCTGAATTTTAAGCTAATTTTTGCTATGGAAATACTTAAAAAAATACATTAAGTTCATCAATATTTTCAATCAAATATACATGTGAAAAACATTAATTTATTCATTGCTAAAGCAATAAAACAACATTTTAGTTTAATTATTTTATGTTACTTTTTAACCAAGAATTGTAATTTTTAAATTATTTTTACTTTGGAAGAAATAACTGAATATTGATTGACAAAGTTCATTTCCAAATATATGAGCATTTTCACTAATTAAACTTTAGACTTTTTTAAAAATTACAAAATACATTTATGTTTCCATAATTTCATTAATTCATTAAAATTTCATGTGTTTTTCCAATGATATTTAAATATAATGGCGAAAATTCTACCGCTATTTCAAAGTGAAATTTAATTAGCGACCAATGAAAAGGTTAAAACAAAAGAGTAATGTAATTAATGAGCATGCGCAAAAAAGAGCTTCAAATTCGCAAGTTGACGAAGAAGGGGACCTAAACTGCAATTTAACCATTTAAATAGTTAAGTTTACTGCAGATAATAAGAATTAATATAAATTATCAACATCTTGTAAATTTCACTAATAGTAAAAACAGTACCAGTAAAGAAGTGATGGATAGGAAGTCATATTGTAGTTTCTCATCACAAAAAGATCTCTACATGATTATAAAAAATAATGTAATATTCATAGCTATTTAGAGCCCAAAGCTTAATGAGTGATATTGCCATTATGAAAAGAAAAAAATCAGAAATCAAAATCAAGCTTCAAATGAGAAAATTATTTTGTATATAAATATTGAACTAGTAGACAGCATTCTGACCTGCATTTATACTGTTCAAGGAATAGATTTCCACTTCAGTTGTGAATGTTTGCAAGACTAATATTCACTTTAAATTATAGATACCTTTAAAATTGGCCCTTGTGAGTAAAAAAATAAACTAACCAATCAGAAAAAAATTTTGTCATAATAAATAAAATTGGAATATTTAAATGCTGTCACAACAAAAAGAGATAAATTATTATCTGAAAAATCTTAAATCCTGGTTCAAAAAACAAAAAAAATAAGAAACTTTTTCATAGAAACTTTGATTGTTGTTTGCAGAATGTTTATGGCATTAAACCAAAATATTTCTAATGAATGAATATATTAAACTTTTCTTTTATATTTTACATTTTAACATAATTAACTAAATAATATAATTTTATTAAAGATAATTTTTTCTTCTTATAATTGATAACTTTTTCTTTGACATTCTCGAAGTTATCTCATTTTTTATGCTATTATGTTAACCTAATTTATAACATATGAATATTTTCTTTAGTATACTCACTTCACAACAGTTTAAAAATATAAAACAAATCACCAAGGTAAACTGAAATTAAATGATAAAATTTATATTAAATCAACACAATGTACTTGTACCGGATACCAAAAGAATTGAAATTTAAAATGAACTATGAATAATACAGCATTTCAATGCCATTTCCGACAAATAGGAAAAGGGTTTATCTTTAACTCTTGCAATTATGTTAACACTTCTTTTCATTATCTTTCTAAGTGGTTTGCCAGATTTAATGTTACTCACATAAAATATAATAGATTCAATATTAATTTACATTTTTTAGTGATAAAGCATTTTTTCAACATTTAAATGGCAATTCACAGTCTTGGTAAAACTGTATTTAAGGGTACCCCCTTGACAAACTTGGTGATTTTTGTTTGGCTATTGATTTAATTGTCGATTTTTGTTGGCACAGAACAATCAATTGTTCTGTTGCAATCAGAATGCGATTAGATTTTACCCAGCTTGGCGATCAATCGCGATTACAACTTGGCAAGAATCAAGGGAGCACCCTAAAGTATAGGCTAACCCACATTTTTATATATCAAGGCTGTAACAAATTTTATTTTTTTAATACAAGCAAAGAGTTTAAAAAAAAAAATTCTGCAGTTAGGAATAAAGAAATATCATGTCAAACATTATTAAATAAATAATTTAATCTTACTAATGATAATTAGCTCTTTTTATAATTGATAACACATTTTTTTTCTTACTTGAGATCTTAGAAGCAAACCAAGAAAGAAAATGATTTATAAATTGTTAATAAATTCAAATATTCTGCAAAATTTTTCAGTTTTAGTCTTTCATAAATTATTTTTCCTCTTTAGACAATATGCTCATTAATAAAAATGCTATACACGTGTATGAATCATTACAAAACAGAAGTTTCCAATAAGTTGCACACATACTTATATGGATGTGAGATAGACAAATAATTATTAAACAAGAACAAATTTGATAAGAAGAATGTTAAAATCAAGAAATATAAATGAAAGTTTATTTGAAAATGCAACACATATTTATGATATGAAAAAAATTAAACTAAATCTCTAATTACTACAAACTAAAATTTATACAGGGAAAAATACTTGATTTTTGGAGAAGTGAAAGTTTATGGTAAAAAAAAAAAAAAAAAAAAAAAAAAAAAAAATGAATGAATGAAAATACAGTCTTTAAATCAAGCTTTAACAATTGATAAAGTTAACACGATTGAAATCAACAAGAAAGTTTTCCTCGTTTCTACATCCTCATATTCAATATAATATAGTTTCCTATAAATAAATAAAAAAAACTCATTGCTATAGCGAATATTTCAATAACTATTGTACAAGACTTTACACTTCAAACATCATCACGCTGAACTTTTTCTTAGTGAATTTTATAAATCTTAGTATTATTATGAGTTAGATAACCTATTTAATTTGAAAATAAGTATTTTAGATGTTCCTAAGGACAATTTTTTTACCACTACAATAAGATAATTTTTTTAGCAAAATCAATATACCTAAATGTTGTTTGATAAGGTGTTCCGCTACAATCGGGCTTGGTCCATAATTTAAATTCTCTTACAGGTGCATTTACACTGGAAATAGACTCTTTCGAAGCAGCACTTTTCATCTTAGAGTAAAACGTTCTTTTCTTCACTTGATATTTTTTTGAATGAACTGGTGAACATGTGGGGGTTTCAGGGATGTTTTTTTGTCGACGTACATAACGATAGTTCGATATTGGTGGCAAATTTAAGGAACTAGTAGATCCATACGACTTAGGTTTACTAGGCTCTAAAGTCTCAACAAATTCAACTTTATCTAAATTCCCAGAATCAAAATCAGATGTAAATAGTAGTCCACCACACTCAATTTTCATTCTACTAAATAAGTGTTGATTCACAAGTATCAACAAGAAATACTTCTCTTAAACCAATTTACATGTCTACATATTTTACAAATTCTTTAATATTTCAATATAAATCTTTACTCTCCATCCATTAGACAATCAATTATAAAATAGCTGCACTATAAATAGAAAATCAAACATTTCCTCTGTATTTAAACTACATTAAGAAAGAATATTTATAAATATTTAATGTAATAAAACCATTAGAAAACAATAACACAACCAGTAATAATAAAATTAAGCATCTGAACACATTAGTAAGTTCAAATCAGATATTCCAAACATTCGAAAATTTCGCTTTGTGTTTACCAACATTGAATTAAGTTTCATTTTTCATTACTTTCTTTTTCGTTTTTAACTGTAAACTTATGCTTAGAAAATGAGATCGACAAACTCCGCCACTCATGGCGCTGTGAGCAGAACAATAAAATAAAGTCACGTATATATTCCTATTAAAGATCAATAATTTAAAGATTTTCAAAAACTGATTAAATATATTATATATATATCAGTATAAATATCCTGCATCTTTGTTTGATAAAATAGGATTTTTGAAAAGTATTATTTTTAAAGAAATAATAAACGATATTTAACGTAAAAGATTAGTAGTATACAAATTAATAATGACAAAATAAATGGTAAAGTATAAGGTTTGAATCACATCACAATTGAACATCATCGTGCTGATAACTGTAAACGCTATCCACTCCTTATTTTCCAAGATTATTAGGAGCTCGTTGGTTGTATTTATATTTTCTATTAGTAAAAACAGAAGATATAAAAGTAACACAAAACAGTTTTCAATTAATTTTTCTTATAAATGTATTAATTTTAAATTAAGAAAATTACTGAATAAGCAAAATATTTTAGTTTCTATATATTTCAGAACATTGAAATTTTATGTCTTTACACAGTATTTATCCTACTTAAAAACATTTCGAGAATAAATAGCAATTAAGAAGTACTTTTTTTGAATGTGTATCAAAAATTACATATAATCTATGAAAATAACTTAAAAAAACTTACTTAAATCATTAGGACTTGAGATAATTTATTGTCAAAAATTCCAAAACTATTCAGTCTTGTTACATTAAAATATATGCATAAGCTATAGAGAATTATTATGTTTGACATTATTTTGTGGACTTGTATTATTATTTTCTAATATTAAAAATCAAATTTCATTTAAAATATTAAATAAAATTAAGATAATATATGTTAACCATTTCGAAAATATTAAAAATTCAAAACTTGTAACTAAATAATTATAGTAATCAACATTTTAAACCATCATTTAGAAACTAAGTAATACATTAATACATCCAATGAACATGTGAAAAACAGAAAACTCAGAAATAAATTTATTTTTTATTAATTGTCTTGATGTTCAGTTTTGTATTAAAACGAAGGAAATTAATTTGCAATCAATTTACTAGAAGAATAAAATGTCTATTAAGGTAATTTTTTTTTTTTTTTTTTTAATATAGATCATTTTATTTTTTCATACAAAAAGAGGAGAATACAAATTTATTGAATCGAAAGATTCTTAAATATTTTCTGCGTGTGAAGAAAAATTAATATTAAATTAGGAAAATCTAATGTGTTAATCACGATATATATCTTCATTGATTCTTATCTCACAAGTATCTATTTCTTCAAAAACGTGAAAATATCACAATGTCAGAGGCAATGCCTACTCATCATCTAATCATATTTAAAAATCCTTATTATGGATAAGAAGTTAAAATTTACACATTAATTAAGTTTACAAATAATTGCGGCAAAAAAAAAAGCTTCATTGATGCTATCGTAATTCCGAAAGTGCAAAACTTACCTTGATGAGTAAGAAACCCCATTTATGGAACCATGTGATGAGCGTCCCAGTTGCTAAATCTTGATTCATATGTCTCATGTTATGTAGCATATCAGTTAATAAAAATGAATAAGTCAAAACCATAATTGAAAACTAAATTATAAATGAAAAGTAATAAAAATAAATTTATTTTTACTAATATATTTATATTAACTCATAAAGTCCATATAAAAATATGTAAAACTCATCTGCAAGAAGAATACAACAGAAATATATTCAATTGATTTCAAAAATTTAATATTTTCCATTTGTCAAAAACAGTTATAATTAACTGGGTATCATGTGAAGCCCGCAAAATACGTTTCTTCCATATTCGAAATAGAAGGATCCAGCAAATTCTGTACTAAATTAGGATATGAATAGGTGAAGTGATATAGCTTTTTGAATAAATTTTGAAATAGAATTCCTTTATCTGAAGATATAAATTCATTAATTTTGCATACTGATATCATTGGAAGTGTTTTTACTATTTTCCACTCTCTCTTAATTCATTTTACAAATCACAATAAAATAATTTTGAAATGTACTTAAATATTACATATGTAAAATCTCCACACTGCTGAAAATTAAACATGTAAATACCACCGAAACTTCATGCAGTTAGAAGTAAAATTAATTATCAAGTACTATTAGAAAAAGTATTTAGTGTGCATTATGTTAAAAAAAAAAACATATGCAAAATAATATTTATAATTATAACTATTTTAATTTCATTGAGGAAAAATCAGTTAAGGTAGCCATTTACTTTTTTTATTTCAAAGCTGTATTTTAAAAAACACATTTTTCTCAGAGTAAAAATACATTTCCCTTTTAAAAAAAAATATTCATCAATCTTGTTAGCCATTTATCTACTTTTATTGCAATTGGTCACAGCCACAGACTAGGATAGTATCTTAGTCTCTGGTCACAGCACAAAGTCGATTTCTTCACGTTTGATACCTGAAAGTTATTTCTCACTCTTCCTTTTACGAAAATTTACCTCTGAACCCAGATTCAAAATGTTCTGAGGGGAAATTTTAAAATTAGATTCCATTTATAAGCCAATTGTAAGCAAAATGAAAAATAAAATTTATTGTTGCATCTGATTGTTTTAAAATCATTAAAGATATCGATTTGTTTTTAGTTTATTGTTAAGAAGCGTAAAGAAGCACAGACTTTTATTAACTCTTTCTACAGTATTTAAAAAAATAAAGAGCATACATAATAACAAAAGTATTTCCTTAGAACAGTACTATAAATATTCAAAAATAACAAAATTTATATTAGGGACTAAAATAATTACTATTATGTTTTAATTTAAACGTGAAAAGTTAAACATTCTCTGAAATATAATTTAATTGTTTATCATATGTCATTATTGTAGTATGATGTCACTAATAGAGATGCTTCTTGATAAAATTTCTTTTTGGTAATGCACATTCCATGACTCTAGTTTGTGCTGACTCTAAACGAATAAACATAGGCAAGGAAATTTTAAATCGAAAGCTTCAAATGACTAGATCAACACTTAAAATCGCCACATCAGGGCCGGCGCTAGCAGCTTTCCCGCCCCGGGCAAAGAGGTAAAATGCCGCCCCTTTATAACAAAAATTAAAAGAGATAACCTAAACCCTTTCCATGAATAATGGTAAAATAAAACGAGTAAAAAAATTGCAATCATCAGCAATGTTGAAGTTTGGATTAGCAAAAAAATACAAATTTATTTATTTATGTTTTTGGCACTAGATTAAAATTAGGGTTGCGCAGAAAAAAAGGAAAGAGTCATTTCTGGTGCATAATTATGAAATACAGAACAGATATTTAAAAAAAAAAGTAAAACAAATTGTAAAACCACTAAATATTAAAACTTTATTACATATTAAAAGTACATTTAATCAGAGAGTTGAAATTAAAAGTGTTTTTTTCTCACTTTTAATTCTGAAAATTGTTTTATAATTTCTTTAATATTAATTTTTTCAGCCAGGTCATGTTCGACGGTTATTGTTGTTAAGCCGTTTAGTCGATTCTCGGTAGTTGTGGAGCGTAAAAAATTTTTAATTAATTTTAATTTGGAGAAACTCTTTTCTCCACTTGCCACACTTATTGGGAGAGTCAGCAATATTCTTAAAACTATACCAAGATGAGGAGCAGGTTCGATATGAATTTTAAAATCTCAACTGGACTTTCTTTTTTGTTTAGCAAAGACAAAACAGCTACTATCTCGTCTGCCAAGTCAAGCGCGTTTATATCGGATGAATTCCCTTCAGTCAACACTGTTTATAAATTTTAACAATACTTTATATGTCGTTTTGAGGAATGTCTTTTAAATCAGAAATATTGTATAAAAATTGGAAATAGTTGCTGTGGGTACTGATCAAATCAAACCTGAATTCGAGTGCATTGATAGCTTTATCTAATGTAAAAAAATAAAATTCTGCCTTATATTTCAAAGCAGGATCTTCTATTGGATCATCTTTTGCCTCATAGTCGAAATTAACATTCCTTCTTCGAACTCTATGACGTGGCTGGGTGAGCTAAAATTAGATGGTATGTCAATTTCGTCTGCGAGTTCTCGAGCATCGCAAAGCATTTCACAAGCTCTGTCCGATCTAAGCTCCTTGAAAAAATCTTTACAATTTTTCAAGAGCTCCATAGCAGATGGTAAATCATAGTCTTTTGTCTGCAAGAGCTTACTTATAAGATTGATACAATTTAAGATTTTGTACCACATTACAATGCAGCATAAGAATTTAAATTCTTTAACACAACTTAATAGTCCAGAAGCCTCAACTCTTATAGAGTTGTCAACCTCCGAGTTATTACAAACAGCAAGTAAAGCACCGTATATCATTCCTAATTGATACCTTAGTGGTTTTAATGCATCTATTCGGCTTTCCCAATGAGTATCACTTAGAGGTTTCAAAGTAAGTCCGGAAACATATTTAATAATATGGTCCATCGAAAAGTAGATGAGGAAAAAAACAGATATATTTTTTGGACTACATTAAAAAAATTGGCTGCTTCGAAGGATGCTTTTGCCACGTCATTAACTACCAAGTTTAATGAGTGGCTGCTACATGGAAGGTAAAATGCTCTTGGATTTAACGCATTAATTCTAGATTGTACTTCCGATTTACCTCGTCTCATGTTGGTCCCATTATCGTAAGCCTGTCCCCTCATATCCTGCAAATTCAATCCCAATGTTTCAAGTCTTTTAAGTATTAGAGCTGAAAGTTCATATCCAGTCAGTCTTTCAACCGGAAGAAAGCCTAAAAAGCTTTCATTAATTTTAATGGAAACCTCCTTGGGATTGGACTTGTCAATGGATACATACCTTACTAAAACTGTCATTTGCTCGATCTTGCTGATATCAGGAGGGCAATCTAGAATTATTGAATAATATTTAGCTTTTTTAATATCAGTAATAATATGAGATGTTATATTTTCAGCTAAAAGAATAATCAATTCATTTTGAATTTCTTTTCCGAGATAGTGCACTTTAGCTTCTTCTTTTTTAAGCACTTTGCGGATATGCTCTTCCATTACTGGATCAAACTGAGCAAGTAATTGAATAATTTGTTAAAAATTACCGTTACCGAAATCGTAAAGTTTGTCACTTGTACCTCGGGGGGCTAAACAATTTTGAGCAAGCATTTTATTGTTGAAACAATTCGTAGAAGCACCTCGCCCCAATAATTGATTTCTGCGGTAATAAGTCTTTGTGAATGACTGTCAATCGTTTTAGAGTACTGTATTCTTTGATTTAATTCAATCCAAGACTTTTGACTTTCGATATATTTCTTAGAGGTTTCATGTTGATTTAAAGTCTTAGCGAGGTGCTTCCGATCTTTAAAACCTCCAATAGAAAGGGAACTTAAAGTAGAACCAAAAAGAAACAAATTTTTGCTGTATGTTTAAAAAATACCCTGTATATATACAGGGTGTTAGGGGTTTGATTCCAAATATCTTAATGCATAAAAATATGATTGATTTTAAACAAAAAAGTTTAGTATATCATGGGTCAAAACTCAATTATTTTAGAAAGAGAAAATGTTTAAAAGTTTGAGAAATTTAATTTTAGGGCCAATTTGCCGCCCTCTAAGGTTGCCGCCCCGGGCAGGGGCCCGGCTTGCCCACCCCTAGCGTCGGCCCTGGCCACATCTTTTTGAGAATTTTGCAGCATGCAAATAGGAGTAGGTTTAACTTTCTGAAAAGAAACTATACTGTTCATTGAATCAATATACTTCTTTCTTGTTGAGTGAATCCTATGTATACCGATCACACATTGGAAGTCAATTATTTGTATTATACATGTTTTTATCTTTTCTGTATAAAAGGATATGACAACAAATTAGAAATTTAGTTTCAAATTAAAAAAGATTATAAATTAGAACAATTTGAAGTCCACAAAATTAAAAATCATCTTAACTTGATTTCGAAAGGCAAAAATGCTTTTACAACAGTTTTTTTTATTAATTTTCTCAAATAACATTCAAATGTATTTTCAAACTTACATCTCAACATTATTATCTTGTATTACTTCAGAAAATCAAATACTATTCAGTTATACGATAATCTTCGTAACGGGAAAGGAAAAAAAAAAAAAATTGCAATTACAATCGTAAATATTTTTGCCCTGTGTTGTTTAGAAAGGCTTACATTTTTAGAACCTACTAAAATATAGTACATTTTGCTTAGATTTTATGAACTAAATAATTATCATTTCTTAACAAAAGTTATTTGAACATTAGAGTTTATTTCCGATGGAAACTGTTTACCAATTGCTTTGATGATCAATGGTAAAGGTATAATGGAATATATTCCCTTATAACCCCTGAATTTTACCTCCCTCCAAGATTCTTTGCTACTTTGGTTAAGAAACATTGATGTAGTTCTTCTTCTTTTTTTTTTTTTTTTTTTTTTTTTTTTTTTTTTT